>RJVU01059333.1:2903830-2931294 GCA_003731715.1 Anabarilius grahami | reverse complement strand
AAGTTTTAATGCAAAACATTTAAACAGTTTAAACCAATCAAATGTACCTTGACAGCCACTCTCCTCTCTGTCACAACTCCAGTGATTTGGCTGCCAACTGTAACGCCTTCATAAACTTCTCCAAAAGCACCACTACCCAACAACCTCTGGAGCTTCAGACATTCTCTGGGAAACACCGGAAGTGACTCAATCTCTCCTTGGGCGGGTATGGTACTGGGCGAAAGTTGTTTAAATATTAACACACTTTTGTGGTTTATAGATGCAGCAAAATCATATTAAAACAAAGCATTAGATTTTAAGTACCTGATGGCAAAGCAGGCGTTCCCAAGACCAACTAAACCTCGAATATACTCTAACTCCACATCTGGATGGAAGTCCACACCTGTTTGTGTAACTGTCCCATGAATCTTTTTCTTATGGCGTCTGTACCAAACTACATCAAAACAGCAGGGGAAGTAAATGTTGTACTTTCATATTTTCTCATTAATTTTGATATGGGAATGAAATAGCCTTTTATAAAAGGGAATTGTGTCGTTTGTGTACTTACTGACTGCTGCGACGATTATAATAATTAGTGTAATTCCAGCAGTGACTGATACGATCAAAATAATCAATGTCATGTCAGTGTCTAATGAAGTTCCTGCTTGGTGACAATGAGAGTGCATTTAAAATGGCCTTTTTTTGTATTAGATAGCACAATAAAATACACAAAAAGCAAAACAGTACAGTTTCATTAAAATGTAAGGCATTCAATGTATTTTTTCTTAGTCATCTGCTTCTTTTATTATATTTACATGTAATTAAATTTTATTCTTACCTGGAGTAATGAAAGTTGTTTGCGTCGATTCCCCTTTACCCCAATATGAAAAAGGGGTTATGGTGATGTCAAATTTGGCTCCTGGTTTGAATCGTGTGACATTTATGACTGTTTCGGAAAACGTATTAACAGGATGACAATATCTGGTGGGGTATTTCTGCAGAAATGTGTTGCAAATACATCATCAGTACATTTTATACAAAAAAAGTCAGATAAAAACATTGTTTTCTTTTATAAATATTAGGGTGGATTTACAAAAATAATTGGTGTAGTACATTTTGATGCTGTTCCCACTTTTTCACATATTTCCACAGTTCTTTAGACACTACACAATAAATCACTGTGCCGTAGTCAACACTGCTGGGTTCCCAGAGTATCTGAAAAAATGTGTCATTCCCCTCAAGAACAATTTTGGAAACTGCAGGTGGAATAACTACAGGTAGAGATACGAATCCATCTGGGATACAAACACAAAGACACATACAAAGTGATTATAACTAAAATAAAGCACATACAGAAATATGAAATATAACACAGTGCTGACCTGGAAGAGGCTTCAGCATTTGCTGTACAACAGAAAAAGCTGTCAGTGTTTTGGAAGACATAAGGACACTGTTGTTTTGGTTTAACTCCTGAATCCTGAGCTGTTTGTTTTCATCCAGCCAAACAATTCGTCCGCTATAGGAGCCCACTTGATGATATGAGATTTGAGATGTGGTCCATCTTGCAAATTCTACTGCTTTAGACTTCTGTCTCCTTTACGGGTAGAACATGTTTTTGCAAAACATTAAAAACAACAACATTCAGCAAGAAAATATTATTATGAGCCATATTTGTCACTAAACAATGCATCCATTAATGAGATCTATCTGTTAAACATTTGTATATGTACCAACCCGTGAGGACTGATGTTGACTCTGTAAAGATTCAACAGGGAGCCGTCCTGCACCAACCAATACAGATTTCCTTCAATCACATTTAAAGTGATACCAGCAACCTATAATTTAGAGAATATGGACATATATCTTAGGTCCGTGAGTTCAAACTTATTGCCATATTTAAAAGTTTTTTTTTCCTGTGAAAAAAAAATTCTTCATGCCTTAAAATAGCTAGAATGTAACTCTGCACCCTTGCTTCATTTAATATACTTGCACGAGCTCAGAGATCCACTCGGTCAACTTACTGTGGTAAACACTTTTTACAACATCAGACACATAATGGTAATTAATACGATTAGCCTTTTGCTTGACTACGTTATCAAACAGCTAATAATGTGTTACTAATGTTACACAAACCATGTTCCAGTTCGCCATTCAGAGTCAAACAGCTGCCTTCTAATGATCAGTATCCTTACAAATGCTTAACAACTCAGAACGTCAGTGGAGAAAGGCATATAGTTCATCATAACATCGTAATATACAGCATACACCCGCTATATTGCTAAATCTACCCGATTTTTCTGAAAAAATAACCTGGCTTCTTGAGACTCCCCTGCTTCAGAGCGGTCATAGTTATATGTCATAGTTCAAATAACTGCAGTCTTGGTAAGCATAAGAATCTTTCAAAAAACAATAAAAAATCTTACAGACCCCAAACTTTTAAATGTTAGTGTATTAGACATGTATATTAAGTCCTCACCTCTTTCCCAGAGAACACACTCAGTTTATCCAGGAGTTGGTAGTCTTCTCCATCCAGTCTACAGACTTCTACTGATGTTTCAGTGGTCCAGTAGATGGCAGCATTCAATGAATCAATCACCAAACTGAGAATCTTCTGCTCTGCTTGAAGAAATATCTCAACCCCGTGATCAGATGTAGACCCTCGGCATATCTGATAAGAGATGTCTCACAATTAGATCATGCTACTGTCACATATTCATTATGTCAATAAAGTATTTGTAGCTTCTGTTTATTATGGCTTCAATATTTCATTCATTCAAGCATGACTTAAAAACTTACCTGATTTGAGTTGCAGCTCCAGTATAGATACTGTCCCAGCCAGTCAAAGGCCAGTGCTTCAGCATTCATGGGTGATGGCATTGTCATCACACTCAGAGACTGATTACCCAGTTCAATCCAGTTAATGTGACCTGAAGTGTTAGTCCAGTAGATTGTAGAACCACACCAATCCATGTCTGTTCATCACAAGAGAACATGCTATCGATCTTGTTTTACAGTCAAGTCACCTTTATTTATATAGCACTTTATACAGATTGTTTCAAAGCAGCTTTACAGAGATAAACAGGAAAATAATGATCAAAATAATGATTTATAGTGATTTTTTTTTTTAGCGCCCGAGCCCTGAAAGGGTGAAGGCCCTATTGTTTTCCTCAGGTACATTTTATTTTTTTACAACCTTTCAGGCACATGTGGCTCCCTTAACGTGCTAAAAAACTATTGAAACAGTGCACACACGTAGGAATCATCAGCCATCAACATGTGACTATTGTGAGTCAAAGTTATAGTGCCACTAACTGGCAACAGGAAGTGTGTTGCTTTCAAAATGCTTTGAAATCGCTCTTATTTTTACCCGATTTGCTTCAGTCTTCGTCAGAATAATGTCAAGACACCGCAGATGCACACCTGTGAAAGGATTCTTGATTTCTTGAATACTGTTGTCATGGTAACGCATTTAACTTTAATATTTTTTATGTTTTTTTTGAGGCAATTAGCATGCTTCAAATTGCATGAAACCCGACACACACATCAGAGTTGCCAGCCAGAAGACATGGGCAAAGCCTTAGAAATGGACATGGAGGAGGGGCTCTATGGCACCACCTTTTGTCTAAAGTTGGGTGTTAACCCACAGTTGGGTGTTTACCTACAGTCACCAAACTAGGATATCTCAAACAGTGTTGCCATGGCGAGGGATTAAAGTAATGATAAAAAAAGGAAACAGGAAGTGTCTCATATCGTGCAAAACCATTGTTTGATTTAAATTAAATTAAGATATGTATGTTGCCCTCCATGCACAGGTTTCCTTAAAGGGCCTCTATGTAATAATGACACCCAGTGTTCAAAATAGGTACTGCAGTCCAAATTCAAAATATTGTTTGGCCCCCCCTTTCGTTCAAAGACGCGGTTGCCAGCAACAATAGGGAACGCAATTCACAATGAAAGCTGAGGAGACTTACACACTGTAAGCTGATGAGTTGATTTATCTGTTTTAATATGCTGTTGTTCATAGAGATATTTAGATGGATGCAGAGGCTTTTTAGGTCAAGTAGAATCTGCAATTCTCTGACCAGTTTGTTTGTTGGTTTCCATGGCTGCAATTCACAGTGTTTTCCGCCAACTGGCAACCTGTGATGTCGAAATACTATTGGATAAACTGACAGCACATGTTTCACACAGACCAAAACAAAGACAGACGTTCCGACACGGAACTCATATTTTCAAAGTAGAATATCTGGCTGTAGCATTGTTTTTCTGAGAAACAAGTAGGTGAACTTAGCATGTTTCCTAAATATCTGCAAACATATCGGGGTATTTTTATGCTTTATTAAAGTAAAAATCTTACATAGAGCCCCTTTAAGCCACCGGGCAGCGGTAGTGCCGGGGCTTGGGCCCGTCATCGCTGCTTGCAGCTATATATATATAAATATATATTTTATTTTATTTATTTATTGCATTATCTAACAAACATATTAAATAAAACAAATGGAATGCATTTTAAAGAAATACTTTATCATTCAAAAGCTTGGGGTTGGTAAGATTTTTCTTTTTTTGAAAGAAATTAAATACTTTAATTGAGCAAGAATGCATCAAAAGTGACTGTAAAGACATTTATAATCTAACCAAATTTTTTTTTTTAAATAACCATTTTTAACAAAATTTTAACAATTACTTTTTAAAATATAGTAATTTTAATAAATTTAAATTGTAGTAACATTTCACAATATTACTGTTTTTAAAATTAATAAAACAGTAAAATTAAAATTAAAAGAATACAAACCCCAAACTTTTGAAAGGTAGTGTACATCACAAGCACACAACAAAAAAAGAAGGCAAAAGGTCTTGGACACATTCTGGTTGTCAAACTTTATGGAACATGTTTAACGTTATCTTTAATATAAAGAACTGTTGTAATTCTGCTAGGAGACTTGTGTGGGACCAACCGGTTAAATAGAAATATTAGAAAAGCTGTCTCAGAAAGTGAAGTTAGATCTGAGAGGTGCTCTAGCATCATTTATTTATTTTGAATCAAATGCAGTGAAAATGAAACATTTTTAAACGTGTCTTAGTTGTTCAAAGAGTCCAAATACCTTTTGGGTCCACTGTTATGATCTATATGGGCAAAGCCTTAGAAATGGACGTGGAGGAGGGGCTCTATGGCACCACCTTTTGTCTAAAGTTGGGTGTTAACCCACAGTTGGGTGTTTACCTAGGATATCTCAAACAGTGTTGCCATGGCGAGGGATTAAAGTAATGACAAAAAAAGGAAACAGGAAGTGTCTCATATTGTGCAAAACCATTGTTTGATTTAAATTAAATTAAGATATGTATATTGCCCTCCATGCACAGGTTTCCTTAAGCCACCGGGCAGCGGTGGTGCCGGGGCTTGGGCCCGTCATCGCTGCTTGCAGCTATATATATATATATATTTTTTTTTCATTTTATTTAATTATTGTATTATCTGACAAAAATATGAAATAAAACAAATGGAATGTATTTTAAAGAAATACTAATACTTTTTTATACGTTATCGTTAATATAAAGAACTGTTGTTAGGAGACTTGTGTGGGACCAACCGGTTAAAAAAAAATATTAGAAAAGCTGTCTCAGAAAGTGAAGTTAGATCTGAGAGGTGCTCTAGCATCATTTATTTATTTTGAATCAAATGCAGTGAAAATGAAACATTTTTAAATGTGTCTTAGTTGTTCAAAAGAGTCCAAATACCTTTTGGGTCCACTGTTATGATCTATATATGATCTCTCTGGTTTCTTACCTTGCACATCTCCAATATGAGACACAATTTTTTCCATAAATTCAATGCTATCCAAATCTTGCTTCCATATTTCATCATCACTGGCAGCAGCAATATACGGCGGCTCATCGGCTGAAAAAAGATGACTTTTTATATAGTGGTCAGTTTAAAAACATTTATGGTAAATGATAAAGTGAATTAATATAATCACCAGGCTGAAGAGTTGTTCCTTCATATGAGACTGATCTGGAGCATCCAGCAGGAGAACAGGCCCAGACTGTGACGTTGTACTGCTGTGAGCTCTGCAGATCTGGTACAGTTACACTTGTGCCAGTTATTCCACTAAAGCTCATCACGGCCAAATCATTCATCGAGCAGTTTATAGCATAAGTCCAGTTTTGCCAGGCAGATGGACCTATGTGGAACAAAACTGAATTTATTTATTGGACAACAGCAATTTTATAGTTTAACAATATGAAATCTAAACCAATAAACCTGGCTTTAATAAAGGAGTGACAACAATTATAGTCTCCAACTAATAAACAAATCCAATAGTGCTATTAACTTGGTAAAACTCACTTGCTTCAATCATATTTTCAGGTTTATCCCAATAGACATTGGCTTTATCTGATCCAAACAGCACTTGTAGATGTCTTGGCCTTCGTGGCACAGGATAAGGTTGCGCAGATGCGCTAAAAGCACAGATATTATCAAATCCATCATTTTGACTATGGATGATATCACAGTCCATAGTGAATTCATTAAAGGTGGCCACTTGACTCTGGCCAACTTGTTTATAAAGTGCATATCCATTGGTGAGCATGAAGAAATCGTCCTCATAAACAATGCTGTTTGCTTCAAAATTAACATTTGTGTACAGCGTAACGGGAAATAATCCATCCATAGATGTGGCGTTGAGCGTTTGATCACTTTTGTCGTGATAAACCAGTCTCTTATTAAGGAAACTGACCACAAAGTTGGAGACAGAATGTGTTTTTACGATGTGACTCATCTCATGTTGTTGGTCAGAAGCGTCTGGAAGAGGGCAACGGTATATTCCACTGCTCAGCAACAAGAACAGCCATCTGACAACACAATTTTCTATTTTATTAAATTACTCTTTACTTAAAAAAACCAACAAAATAAAATATTTAATGTCTCTAATAATGGATATGATACTGTAATGCAGAGGGTTTACACAATGTTTTATAGCTTTATATGAAGCAGAGACAGTGCTTAACCAAACAGTGTTTAATAATGTTTATGATTCTCACCCATTATACGGATCTGCAATTATATTTACAGCGTCACTGGAAAGGTTGAGATTCATATCCACTGGAAAAGAACAGTCATCTAATCCACAGTAGTAGACCTGCATTTGATTTTTGTGGGAAAGAAAGTATGATAACAGTATTTAAATAAAATTTGAATTTCAAACTAATTCATCTCTCTGTATGGCATCTGTTACATTTTCACTTGCCCTTCAGTTTGTAAACACAAATAAAATTTATATACGCTTACATTGTTTTTTTGTTGTTGTTTTTTTACTGCAATGAACTTACAATGAAAGTCTAAGGGGCAAGATGTTCCAGAACATTTAAATACATAAAAAAAAAAAAATCTTGCTTGATCTGTAAAGCACTTTGGGTCCACTTCTGTTGTGCTAGAAATAAACGTTGACTTGACTAAAGTGCTTATATTCATTATTCAGTACAAAAACATATGATATTTAATCTTTAAAGTTTTCTAAATTGTCATTTTAGTCCCTAATTAAAGGTAAATACATACCCTACCATTGGAAACATATGTAAATTGTTTACATTAAAGGATTAGTTCACTTTAAAATATCTAGCTTCCGCCAGGTCACCTTCCATATTCAACTTACGAAGAAAGTGTAATGCCTCTTTCAGTTTAAAACGCTTACGCTACGTCCTACGCCTTCCGTATTCAACTTACGAAAAATCCAATGACGCGACGTCAGTTACATTTTCTTCCTAAGATGAATATGGAAGGCGGTCTGGCAGAAGCTAGATATTTTACTTTATAACTTGTTAAATATGGATATTTTTCTTACACAAATGCATCACTTCACTTCAGAGGGCCTTATTTCACTGCCATTATAAAGCTTGGACACATCAGGATATTTATTAATATAACTCCGATTGTGTTCATCAGAAAGAAGAAAGTCATATACACCTAGGATGGTTTGAGGGTAATTTTCATTTTAAAGTGAACTAATCCTTTAATGCAATTACAATGGAAGTCTATGGGGCACAGAGTTCCAGAACATTTAAATATTGTTTTTAATGTGCTAATAATAATTATTTGGTACAAAAACATATGATTTGACCTTTAAAGTCTAAATCATAATTTATTCCCTAATTAACGGGGTGAATACATACCTTACCACTGGAAACATAGTAAATCCTCTGATAAAGCCAGTCTACACTCAGTGCTGTGACCTCCAGCGGGGCAGAGTGCAGAAGCTTGAGATCTGAGTGGTCAGTCAGATTCCCAGCCCCTTTCGACCAGATACGAGTCCCCTCAGAGAAGTAGACATGGCTGGAACTGTAGTGCACTGCCACCCCTGTGAAAACCATAACATAAGTGAGAAGCCAGAGAGCAACGACCATCTACATCTAAAGGAAAATCTTATTGCTCAAAGGCTGCTTTTCCAAAGATAATTTTAAATTTGAATATCAACTTTGTCTCAAATGTTCCTCCTAAACCATTGCAAGAAATAAACATGCAGGTAATTGTTGTCATAAAGTATAGAGCTTACTATATAAAAAATGTGTGTAACCTAATTCAGATAATTTGGTCAAGGGAATTTTGACAGTGTTGAGATACACTATATTTCCAAAAGTTTTGGGACGCCTGCCTTTACGTGCACATGAACTGTAATGACATTCTTAATCCGTAGGGTTTGATATGGAGTTGGCCCACCCTTTGCAGCTATAACAGCCTCAACTCTTCTGGGAAGGCTTTCCACAAGGTTTAGGAGTATGTTTATGGGAATTTTTGACCATTCTTCTAGAAGCGCATTTGTGAGGTCAGGAAGTGATATTGGCGAGAAGGCCTGGCTCACAGTCTCCACTCTAATTCATCCCAAAGGTGTTCTATCGGGTTGAGGTCAGGACTTAAAGCCAGTCAAGTTCCTCCACACCAAACTCACTCATCCATGTCTTTATGGACCTTACTTTGTGCACTGATGCGCAGTCATGTTGGAACAGGAAGGGGCCATACCCAAACTGTTCCCACAAAGTTGGGAGCATGAAATTGTCCAAAATGTCTTGGTATGCTGAAGCATTAAGAGTTCCTTTCACTGGAACTAAGGGGCCAAGCCCAACTCCTGAAAAACAACCCCACACCATAATCCCCCTCCACCAAACTTTACACTTGGCACAATGCAGTCAGGCAAGTACCGTTCTCCTGGCAACCGCCAAACCCAGACTCGTCCATCGGATTGCCAGACAGAGAAGCGTGATTTGTCATTCCAGAGAACACGTCTCCACTGCTCTAGAGTCCAGTGGCGGTGTGCTTTACACCACTGCATCCGACGCTTTGCATTACACTTGGTGATGTAAGGCTTGGATGCAGCTGCTTGGCCATGGAAACCCATTCTATGAAGCTCTCTATGCACTGTTCTTGAGCTAATCTGAAGGCCACACAAAGTCTGGAGTTTTGTAACTATTGACTCTGCAGTTGGCGACTTCTGCGCACTGTGCGCCTCAGCATGCCCCGACCCCGCTTTGTGATTTTATGTGGCCTACCACTTCGTGGCTGAGTTGATGTTGTTCCCAATTGCTTCCACTTTGTTATGATCTCACTAACAGTTGACCGTAGTAGTGAGGAAATTTCATGAATGGACTTATTGCACAGGTGGCAACCTATCACGGTACCACGCTTGAATTCCCTGAGCTCCTGAGAGCGACCCATTCTTTCACAAATGTTTGTAGAAGCAGTATGCATGCCTAGATGCTTGATTTTATACACCTGTGGCCATGGAAGTGATTGGAACACCTGAATTCAATTATTTGGAGGGGTGTCCCAATACTTTTGGCAATATAGTGTATCCAGAATAAACTTTAGTTTACTTGGGTTTTTCTCAGGAGACAAATTTGCTCTTCATTTAATCCTCTTACTGTCTAAGAGAAACAACTGAGATATTAAGGTACTCTCATTTGTGATTCTTCTTTCCTATGGGCACTCTTGTATGGTGGAGATGTTAAAAATGTGTTGATTTGAGGAAGAATGGACCTGTGATGTTGCTTTCGATTAGACTATCTGAGAGACACAGTGCTGTGGTGAAGAAATCGGCATCCTCTTCTCTCATCCTTAATGAGTTCCATCTGGATGCAAAGACCCAGCGGCCTCCATTCTGCTCTGAAAGTCATCACAGATGGAGCAATAAGATTATTGTTTATTTCAAGTCATTGCAAACACCATGCATTGAGAAACATTAGCAGAATTAGTTGAAGTATTGTGGTTGTGTTACGTCCCGTAGTGTTTTCTCCCTCTCTTTCACTCTTACCTGTTACAGGTCCATGAAGCTTACTGTGATTTCGCCACGTAGTTCTTGGATTAACATCCTCAGATTTTAAGTTAGGTTTAATAGAAACTGATGTGCTTTTTCAATGTTGATGCCAAAATGTAAAGATTTTTTTCTCTTATGCTCACCAAGGCTGCATTTATTTGATCAAATATATAGTAAAAAGTAATTTTGTAAAACATTATTACATTTTAAAATAAATGTTTTCAATTATAATACTTTTAAAAATGTAATTTATTCCTGTGATGGCAAAGCTGAACTTTCAGCATCATTACTCCAGTCTTCAGTGTCACATGATCCTTCAGAAATCATTCTAATATGCTGATTCATTATTATCCATTATTATTCATTTACAACTCAGCAGAAGAATGTTGTTCCAGGACCAACAAAAAATCCAGGAACACACTTGGCAAAATTAGGGTCATCTTTGTAGGAAAGTGTCACTGTGAGCTTAAACTAACCGACTTGTGCTGGTGTTGTTATGCTGCCTTCAGCAACTGAACCCTGGCCCTCTTGATTTACAGCAGCTATTGAGATCCTGTATAAGACACAGTCAGTTCAAGCAATAATTTATATCTACAATGAATAATAACATCAAACTGCATAGTGCTAGCAATGCCAAGTCCATGGTTTAGAATCCAAAGGGAGCACAGACAGTAGTAAACATTAAAAATGCAAACCTTAAATGCATTGTATATTGTATATTGCATTAAAGTTTAAAATGAATAAATATAAACATGTGGAGACTGCGTATGCATACCTATATGTAGTGTTATGGAAGGTTGGGTAGAATGTGTTGAAGAACACATTTCCTCCGGTTGTGACACTGATGATGTGTTCATTGGATGTGAGATTGAGGTTGAAGCCCAAGATGGGTCCTCCTGGTTTCTTAGGTAGAGACCAGCGAACCTCCACACTCTCTCCAGACACGCTCTCAATACTCTCAATGGATGGGCTGGAGGGCACTTTTTTGAAGAGAAACACATTGAACAGCTTCAAACCACTGATTTTGAAACATAATGTAAAAAATCCTGTTGATAAATTGTTGATTTAACCTACGTCCAAAAGGTTTTGTCTGGTAACAAGGGCTTGATGGAGAGCAAGCATGTATTTCTGCTATCATGGCCCAAACCCTGAACTTATAGCAGGTAAAAGGATCCAACTGTTTGACGGTGTATGTTGATTCTGTGACATTCTATGAGGAAAAAACAAAACATTGCCAAAATGTTTAATCTTATGCAAACTGCAAAGAAATGTACAGGTGATATTTCATCCCCAAATTAAAGTTTTCTCTGTCTGTAGCCTACTGTAATGCGAAAAAAAATCTCATATGATAAATAATACACTAAAAAGTCTAATAATATATAAAGTGAATTCACTGTAAACCCGAATAAGTTGACAAAACTCAAAAAATGTGAGGCAATCAGTTGACTCAAATTTTTTAAATTAAGAAATTCAAAGTTTAAGCAAGCAGAACTGGCAGATTTTTATTTGTACTTATGCATTTTAATTGTTCTTAACTTTTGAGTAATTTTTGAGTACACTAATTTTAACTTAAAGTTATCATGTAACCTCAATATAAACATTTTCATTAGTGTAAACTTATCTAGCTATAACAAGCTCATCCAGAAAATGCAAAATTGTTAATTTGCTAACATGTTAACAATAGTACGGTATAGCACTTGCTGAATGAGTGCAGCAATATAAAAAAATATATAACATAACTCCTCTCAAACCAAGCCACATAAAACACTTGTCACCATGATGGTAACTCTCCAAAAACCAACATTAACAGAAACTATTAGCATAACAAAACATTAATCACTACTAAATCTCCCACTTAACATTAATCTTGAACAAAAAAACATTATATCACACTCAATTTTAGCATTTACTCTCCCTTTCGAGCGCCATGGGCAAAGCATGCTGGGAAATAAAAAATTCCAGCCCAGTTTCAGTTAAACTTAACTTCGTCTAAATTAAAAGAAATAAGTTCATAAAACTCAAAACAATGAAACAGTTCAGTTTACTTAAAATATATCAGTTTAGTGAACTTGAAAGACTAAAGTTCTAAAAGTTCTAAATACTCATAAAAGTTCATTTGACTGAACTAATTTGTTTAATTTAAGTTTGTCCTACTCAAACCAATTAATTATTTTGAGTGTTAGGGTTTAAACAGTGTAGGGTTTACAGTGTACTGTTTAAAGGTTTGGGGTCAGTAAGATTCTTTTTTAAATTGATGCGTTTCTTCAACAAGGATACATTTAATTGATAAAAAGTTACATTAAAGACATTTATAATGTTACTAAAAAATTATATTTCAAATAAATGCTGTTCTAATGAACTTTCTGTTAATCATAACCCTGAAAAAGTATCACAATTTCCACAAAAATATTACAGCACAATTGTTTTCATCACTGATGATAAAAATAATGATTTCTGAAGGATCATGTGACACTGAAGACTGGAATAATGATGCTGAAAATTTTTGCATCACAGGAATAAATAAAATGTATTACAATAAAGAAATTTAAATTGTCAAAATATATTACTTCATACAAATTCATAATTGTATTTTTACTGTATTTTATACTGTATATCAAATAAATGTAGTCTTGGTGACATCATTTCACAATGTAAAATATCTTAATGGTCATAAAATAGCCTTTATTTCTTCATGCAGAAATATTGTATTTATTACTGTATTTCACTCAATAATAATTTATGATGTACAAATGCAACAAAACTCAATTAGTTATCAATATTACAAATATAAAATCATTCACTACCTCTGCTTGTGCCCAAATCCCAGACAGACTAGGACCTGTCCACTGAAGAATATACACCACATCAGACTGATTCAGGGACTCCCAGGTCATAGTTATGTTATGAGATCCAATCCAGGTTGAATAAGGCGCTGCGAGCTGACAAACAACATCTGGACCGGAAGAGTGAATGTTTGTAAACCAATAAGAATACAAGTGAAAGGAGCGAATAAACTGTAAACTTGATTACAAAATCTTGGCAGCAGTCCTACTCACTTTGGCAACTGGCATCTGTACACTGTTTGAAGCCACTTCTGGATGTCTACATTCAGAGATTAGCTTAAGTAAATTTCTCTGGTCCAGAATGCATTTTAACAAATCTTAAGAATCTTACCAGGGGGTGAAGTGAGGCATCAAGAAGACATTCATCACCTGATGAGGCTCTGAGACAAATAAGCAGAAATAGTAGTGCTAAAAGAAACTGTAAACCTGTAATTTCCTTCCTTTTGCCACAAATCTTTTCCATTTCACATGCACCGACCTTCTGGAATCAAAACACACCCTGCATAGAACTAGTTTAAATGTTCACATGACAGTAGGGATATTCCCAAAACCTAAAATATCGATCACTAACATGTAATCATGGCTGGACAATGGCCCTTTAACCGTCCCTGCAAGTTTGTGGTCACCTGGTCCGTGTGGCACAGGTGTGTCTTACAAGAAAGCAGACGGAAAAATGTGTTTCGTAAGAATACCGTCAAGTATGTGTCATATATCATTGGTGGATAACCATGCAGACAGATTAAGCAGACTGAAGGTCACTTGACTGTAAAGTATAGAAGTTCTTATCTTTACAGTTGTTGTAGATGGATACAAGGAAGTGTTTATTTAATGGTTAAAGTGTAAGTTCTATCAGTTCCAATAAAGGAAAAGTGTTAATTTTATCAATAACAAAGTACACCCAGTGCCTTACTCACTGTAGCAGGTAAAGGTATTTAGTGCCAGATTTACTATATCTAAGATAATGTATAGAACCACTTATACAAGTATAGACTGAGAACAGTAATACACCAGGTGGTAAACAGCAAGAAGTTCATTCAGCTTAAAGCAAAGTTCCAATAGCCTTATCGACATCATCTGTCACATAATGCTCAAAATAATTTAGACTTGTTTATATTAACAGTATGATATTTGCAAATTAAAGCACATGATTTCCAGTGGTAATCAACAGCATGTTTTTATTCAGCTAATGAATGTTTTACCTGACTTCCCCTCTAGGTGGTGATGCTTCACAAAACCTTTACTTTAAAGGGATAGTTGGTAAACAGACAGTTGATGGTAGCCATTGGTAGTATTTTCCTACTATGGAAGTCAGTGGGGTCCATCAACTGTTTGATTACCAACATTCTTTAAAATATCTTCTTCTGTGTTCAGCAGAAGAAAGAAACTCGTATGGTTTGGAACAACTTGAGGGTGAGTAAATGATGACAGAATTTTCATGTTTGGGTGAACTATCCCTTTAACTAAAATCAGAGATTAATTATCATGTGTATTTTATTTTTATATAATCATTTTATGCACGATAAGACATATTCATCAATCTTTATAGTATAATTTCATTTTAAAAAATGCCCCTTGTACTAGTGGTTTGCTAAAGCTTACATTTGCATAAGTCATCGGTGATGTTTCTCAGTACATTTATTGTGAAAACCTGTTGTCTTAAACACCACATGCTATTAATACAGTCTTTTCTGTGTCCCACCAAATATATCTTTTTTAAGTAAATATATATTCCTAGTCCGATCCAGCAAGATGAATAAGAAATATTGTCTCTCTGATCTAGTTTTTACACTTCTGCATCCAAAATCACATACTTCCCTACTAGTAGGCAAAAAACAGTATGTGACAAAAGAAGTATGTCCGAATTCACAGTACTTATAAAAGAGTAGGCACAAAGTACCGGGATGACCAATTACTCGCGATGAGATTCTGAAGTGTGCATATGATGGACACTTTACTATGCCATGAGGCCACGGGAGAGGATTTGTGAATGGCAGTGAGGCGACACAACTGACGCTGGAAGGTCATATGATAATGACAACATGGCGAATATATTACATCCGGATTACATTCATACAGTCATTCATACTACAACCCGAATTCCGGAAAAGTTGGGACATTTTTTAAATTTGAATAAAAATGAAAACTAAAAAACTTTCAAATCACATGAGCCAAGATTTTATTCACAATAGAACATAGATAACATAACAAATGTTTAAACTGAGAAATTTTACACTTTTCTCCACTAAATGAGCTCATTTCAAATTTGATGCCTGCTACAGGTCTCAAAATAGTTAGGATGGGGGCATGTTTACCATGGTGTAGCTTCTCCTCTTCTTTTCAAAACAGTTTGAAGACGTCCGGGCATCAAGGTTCTGAGTTTCTGGAGTTTTGGTGTTGGAATTTGGTCCCATTCTTGCCTGATATAGGTTTCCATGGTGCTGAAGAGTTTGTGGTCGTCTTTGACATATTTTTCGTTTAATGTTGCTCTAAAACCTTTATATACCTTCCAGCATTCATAGTGCCTTCCAAAACATGCAAGCTGCCCATACCATATGCACTTATGCACCCCCATACCATCAGAGATGCTGGCTTTTGAACTGAACGCTGATAACACGCTGGAAGGTCTCCCTCCTCTTTAGCCCGGAGGACATGGCATCCGTGATTTCCAACAAGAATGTCAAATTTGGACTCGTCTGACCATAGAACACTTTCCCACTTTGAAGCAGTCCATTTTAAATGAGCCTTGGCCCACAGGACACGCCAGCGCTTCTGGACCATGTTCACACATGGCTTCCTTTTTGCATGATAGAGCTTTAGTTGGCATCTGCAGATGGCACGGCAGATTGTGTTAACCGACAGTGGTTTCTGGAAGTATTCCTGGGCCTATTTAGTAATGGCATTGACACAATCATGCCGATGAGTGATGCAGTGTCGTCTGAGGGCCCGAAGACCACGGGCATCCAATAAAGGTCTTCGGCCTTGTCCCTTACGAACAGAGATTGACAGACCTGATATCAATTAACTTAATTAGTTGCTAGATGTTTTCCCAGCTGAATCTTTTCAAAATTTCTTGCTTTTTTAGCCATTTGTTGCCCCCGTGCCAAATTTTTGAGACCTGTAGCAGGCATCAAATTTGAAATAAACACATTTTGTGCATAAAATTGTAAAATTTCTCAGTTTAAACATTTGTTATGTTATCTATGTTCTATTGTGAATAAAATATTGGCTCATGTGATTTGAAAGTCTGTTAGTTTTCATTTTATTCAAATTTACAAAACGTCCCAACTTTTCCGGATTTCGGGTTGTAAATATAATTTTTTTTTAATGGTCGTTAAGTAATTACATATTAAAAATAAGTACCTACTCAAGAGAGTATGCGATTTCGGAAGAAGCCTCAGTTTAGGATGTGGTAGATGTTTAGGCGCACCCAAAATTGAAAGTTCTGTCATCATTTACCCTCATGGCATTCCAAACATGAAGAAAGAGAGAAGATATAAAGAAGATAGGCTATTTTGAAGAATGCTGGTAACCAAACAATTTTGGTGATGATTGACATGTATGGACACACGCACACACCTTTAAGAATTTTTTTTTTTTTGCAACTTCCATTTTACAGAACATTAACAATTCAAAAATGCTGCATGTTTGCACAAGAGATTTGCTTATATAACCTATAAAAACAAGCTGACATTTACTGAGGACCAGGACTCCCTTCATTTTGATTACAGACCAGAGATAGTGGTTTTGATCATTTGCCTTTTGTGGGTTAATGCATGCATGCAGCATGCAAAACATGCATGAGGCAGGAGGACCATGATGTCTGGTCAACTGAAAACGAGAGGACTTTCAGTGATGTGTCTAATTAAGCTGCAGGTGTTGTTGAGAAGGGGCTGCTATTCAAATCCACCAAGCCCTCTGCGACTGACCCTATGATGTGACAATGAACTAGATGTACTTGTTTATGTATTTATCACATGAGAAGCTCTGACCCTTAATCAGACCTTATAAATAGCAGAAATGTTTTTCCACTCTCTTTGTCCAAGTTGTCTCCTCGCCAGGCTTAAAATATCACACGGTCAGATCAAAAGAGCAGAGCATGAAATTAGACTTAGTGTTGTTATGATGTATTATTTGCGACCCTAATGATGCTATATCAGTAAATGCCATTCATGAAACCATTTGATGTCAGTTAGAGGTAATATTTATGTATATAGATGCATATAGCTATCTGAGCATGGTATTCTATCAATAAGAATAAGAATTGACCCCATATACTTTTTAATACAGTCTCTTTCCTTTTCAGCTGATGTTACCTATAGTAAAATAATATTAAAGGGGACATATAATGCCCCTTTTGCAAGATGTAATATAAGTCTCTGGTGTCCCCAGAATGTGTCTGTGAAGTTTCAGCTCGAAATACCCCACAGATCATCAACACTCTACAACAACTCTTCCTCTTCTCTAAAGCAGCCCAACATGGCCTCCCCCCCTTTGTTGCATGTTCTCGGGGGCAGGGTTTATGTAAACTTATGACTTGTGATATCACCAACCCGGGAAGAAACTCATTGGCCATTTGTTGTAGTCCTTAAAAAGCAATTTCTATAAAATAAAATATCTCCCTTTGCATTGAACTGTGAGCATCACAACTTTGCAGATGCTGTTTATGCTCTAAAAGCAACATTACACATTAACTAAAGTTAAAAAAGTAAAATCATAATCAAGGACCCCTTTAAATATTAGTCAAATATGTTTCACAAGTGCAGTTTACTTGTCCACAATCGTCAAACTTGCAGTCACATTTGGCTTAATTTTGTTACGAAACACCTGCTTTTTATAATTCAATCAATTCCAAATGCCGATGAATAAAATTCCACCCTACATTTTTTCATAAACATGTTGCATTATGAAAGCGAAATAGGTTGTAAATGCTGTTTAATCTTGACTTTAACATATAAGATTTCTTTATATTTTTGAAAGAAGTCTCTAATGCTCATCAAGGTTGCATTTATTTGCTAAAATACAGTAAAATCACTAATTTTGTAAAATATTACAAATAAACAATATATTTTAAAATATCTGAATTTTCAGCAATACTCCAGTCTTCAGTGTCACATGATCCTTCAGAAATCATTCTGATATCCTGAAACATTTCTGATTATTATCAGTGTTGAAAACTAATTAATATTTCTGTGGAAACCATGAACCACTTTTTTCTTCAAAATTATTTATTGATAAATAGAAAGTTCTTTTGTATTCAANCAATATAAATGTCTTTATATCACTTATATATATATATATATATATATATACACACACAATCCAAGACAGGACGACGACAGCACTGTCCAGACTGAGTATCAATGGATTAATAATCTGGATTTACTCTGAGCCAAGGGCAATCCCTACAGCATGACATTCATTCCATACTGTTTCACAGGGCCGCTGCTTAAATTCATGAGGCCTGGGGAGAAACATTTTTTATGAGTGGCACATGAGTAGTGTATACTATACACCCCGATCATCACAAGGCCCTGCTTTTGACAGGCAGATGTGTCATCTGAGGCCATCCTCCTAATCACGAAGACACAAACAAGGAACATATTTTGATGTAATAAAAATGTACTGGCAGCACAGACTTTTACGGAAGTTGTTGAAATCAGGCACCCCTGAGGTCATTTCTAAACATGTTTGAAGCTAGTTTTGTAATGCCTCTGCAAATGTTTGAAAATCCCTCGCACCTGCTTTAACACGTAAGAGTGGGAGTGTTTGCAGAGCTGTGGGACTGCAGTGAAAGTTTGGTTAGGGGGATTCTCCCAGGATCAGCCCACCACAACCATGCAAAGATCGCTGTGCAAGTTTTATTTAGAGTGCTGAGGATTTGGGAACAAAGGAAGTTTATTCTGGGAGACCCTCATTTACAATATCCAACAAGCGGTCGAAGAAAATCCCTAGCAAGACTATGACTCACTAACAGTGCCTTGACAAACATCTTACTGCAACTGATTTAAAGTAAGCGATAAGTAGAGCAATAATGAAGAAATGCTTATTTTGCAATCTCGTGATTAAAGAAATATTGTTTCCAGCTGATATTGTGTGTCTCGGTTCCCATATAAGGGCAGATGTGAATGTGCATGAGTATAAAAATAGTTCAAGGCATTCTCCATTCGCTCCAAATCCCTCCCGAGAGCTTTTTAATTTACAGAGATGGGGGAAGCATCTGTCTTCAGTTGATAGGTGTGTTAATCTGTCTTGCTTGTGTTCCTGAAACCCCTGCTAATAACTCACGTATATATTCATGTTCATCGCATATCATGCCCTCATCTAATTCCAATTTCGGCCTGGATATAATAATTCATTTCAAGTGCCACAACAGGATGAAACAGCAGGGGGAAAAAACAATGCTAAATGCAACAAATAAAATGAAACAAACCATGTAATTACGTATAGCGATGCAAAATAAATAGGCTCATCAAAATTAAAAGGGACAAGAACACGCTTCTTATACCTTCTGATGTTGATAACAAAGGCTGTGCATCTATTTTAGCTGAACATCATCTTTCACCTTGTAGAAGCTAGCTAAACGAGGCAGGTTGCATGATATGTGCTCATTCTTTAAATCCATAAACATAACTAGATAAAACATTATGTAGAGAAATGACTCAGACTAGATTAAATACAGACTCACTTGCAGCGAGAATAAACATGGTTACAATTACAATGTATCAGGTCTTGTATGCACTGAATTATTGGCTGGCGAGAGGACAAAAGAATGACATTTTAAGACACCTTTTTAGAAACCGTTAAAAAAACTGCAAAATGTTTCAATGTTATGCTCATAATTTGGATTTTGTTAGATCAATGCTGTTTATGGCCATATTAATGTTTTAATTCTTAAACAGGCCCGATTTCTATGAAAAATATTACAAAAGGGGTCCCAAAATGTGAGAAATTCGAACTGTAAAATTAAAAATAATAACAATATAACGAAGAAAACATTATATTAGTAGTATTATAAGTATTATATTATACACTACTGTATAAAAGTTTGGGGTAAGATGTTTTTAATGTTTATGAAAGAAGTGTCACTAAGGCTGCATTTACATGGTATTTGATCAAAATACAGTAAGTACAGTAAAAACAGCAATATTGTGAAATAGTATTACAATTTAAAATAACTGTTTTCTATTTTAATATATTTTCAAATATATTTATCCTGTGATAGAAAAGCTAATGCTAATGCTTTATTTTGATGGTCTACTTTAGGCATTCTTCTACTATAAATAACTTTATCTCCCCAACAGACATTCTACTGACTTTAAGTAAATTTGGAAGTACATGTCAAATTATTTGACTAACCCAAACCCTAACACCTAACCAGAAACTAACAGTCTACTAACAGTCTACCAATACTCTAATGAGAGTTAGTTGACAAGTTACTGATAGTGATAGTTGTAGAAAGTGTCTAAAGTGGACCATCGAAATAAAGTGTAACCAAGCCGGGTTTCATTAGCAGCCCGTCTTCAGTGTCAGTGAAATCATTCTAATATGCTGATTTGGTGCTCAAGAAACATTTATTACTATCAATGTTGAAAACACTTGTGCTGCTTAATATGTTTTAGAAACCATGATACAGGATGTTTTATGGATGTAAAAAACATTTTTTTTTAGGATTCTTTGAATAGAATGTTCAAAAGAACGTAAGAATGTAACATTAAAGGGTTAGTTCACCCAAAAATGAAATTTCTGTCATTAATTACTCACCCTCATGTCGTTCTACACCCGTAAGACCTTCTTTCATCTTCGGAACACAAATTAAGATATTTTTGATCAAATCCAATGGCTCAGTAAGGCCTACATTGACAGCAAGATAATTAATACTTTCAGTGTCCAGAAAATTACTAAAGACATTTAAAACATTTAAAATAGTTCATGTGAGTACAGTGGTTCAACCTTAATGTTATGAAGCGACGAGAATACTTTTTGTGCGCCAAAAAAACTAAATAACGACTTTATTGTGATGGGCGATTTCAAAACCCTGCTTAATTTGGGCAGTCGTGGCCTAATGGATAGAGAGTCGAACTTGTAACCCAAAGGTCATGGGTTCGAGTCTCAGGTCCGGCAGGGATTGTCGGTGAGGGGAGTGAATGTCCAGCGCTCTCCCCACCCTCAATACCACGACTGAGGTGAGACCCTTGAGCAAGGCACCGTACCCCCAACTGCTCCCCGGGCGCCGCAGCAATGGCTGCCCACTGCTCCGTGTGTGTGTTCACGGTGTGTGTGTTCACTGCTGTGTGTGTGCACTTGGATGGGTTAAATGCAGAGCACAAATTCCGAGTATGGGTCACCATACTTGGCCACATGTCACTTCACTTTCACTTAATGAAGCTTCGAAGCTTCGTTAAGTCATAAGTGTTTCGAAACGTTTCGAAATTTCAGTGGTTCATGAGACTTTGGCAGTTTGATACACGCTCCGAACCACTGATTCGAAACAAAAGATTTGTAAAGCTTCGAAGCTTAATGAAGCAGTGGTACATAAAGGTTGAACATTAAGGTTGAACCACTGTAGTCACATGAACTGTTTTAAATACGCCTTTAGTAGTTTTCTGGGCATCTGAAAGTGTTAATTATCTTGCTGTCAATGGAGGCCTCACTGAGCCATCGGATTTTATCAAAAATATCTTAATTTGTGTTCTGAAGATGAACGAAGGTCTTACGGTTGTGGAACGACATGAGGGTGACAGGTGACAGAATTTTAATTTTGGGGTGAACTAACCCTTTAAATATCTATTGATCATTTTAACGCATCCTTGCTCAATAAAAGTATTCATTTCTTAAAACATTTGAACGGTAGTGTATTAGTGTTGTCAAGATACTGGAATTTCTAACTTCGATTCAATACTTTGAAAAATATCAATGTTTGATACCATTTTCGATACAACGGTGAAAACTGCCATAGATATTAAATAAAATAGATATTTCTATTATAATTCTTTGATAATTTGGATAATTATAGCTCACACACAGCACAGGGATGCTTTATTTGAAACTTTGAACTAAAGTAAACCGTCAGTAATAAAATAAGAACAAATGAACAAATTAAAATTGGAAAATTTAACAAAATCAGAATCAGNTAAGGGTCCAGTGATGTCCTTCAGATAAGCCAGAACCAGTCTTTCAAATGACTTCATGGCCACAGACGTTAGAGCCACAGGTCTGTAGTCATTAAGACCAGTAATTTTGGGTTTCTTTGGGACGGGGATGATGGTGGAGCGTTTGAAGCATGAGGGGACTTCGCACAGCTCCAGTGACCAAAATAAATAATTACTAATATAATATTTTTGTTTTAGCCCTTACAAGGAGATTTTTGTTTGCTTTTGTAAATATGAAATCTAGATCCTGAAGCAAACCATTTAAAAAGCATTAGTCTGAAATATGAATTTTTCATACCAACAAATTTCGAATAAATCAGCATTTCAGCATTTTTGCTTCAGACCAAAGCTGTGAATTTGTGTTGAAATAACCCGAGTAAAGACCCAGAACTTAATCATTTGGTCTCTTCTGCCACGACGCACCAGACGCCACTTTTACAGAATGTCATTGCTACGTGTCAGACATGCGACGCAGGCCTCATTCCTTATCCTGTGGAAAAGCCGCACCTTCCTTGACCTGACATTTCTGTTCAGAGCCATCCATCTGCCATAACCAAGAGGTGTTGACAGTGCTGGATGATGGCTCCTCTGCATCTTCACTGTCAACTGACACAATTTTTCTCTCTGCAGCTGTGAGAAAACAGATGAAGCTTTGAAAATCGAGAGCAAAAACAAACAAGTACCACATGATCTCTTGCGCATCCTGAGCCCTGTTTCTTTCTCAAACAGTGTTTAACCACCAATCATTTCCTAAATTTAAAGCAAGAGGCAAATAAATCCACAGAGAGTGATTGATAAATACTCTAGTAAAAGTGTTTCGGCTTTTATAGTGCATCACGCAGGATGGGATAAAAGCGGGTCTTATCCTGAGCTTAATTCATCCATCTGTGATGACACGTCATAGCGCTGACACCTTCTCGTTCATTACTGTACTTTTATTATAGAAGAGGCCGCAGTGCTACCAGGGCTTACGCTGTGGAATCGCACACTTGTGCCCCGGCATAGCTTCTGGACAGCAGGAGATGTGGAGGCATGCCAAAGGCAGCAAAGTCAAGTCCAGGGAAAACACAACCAGCACACATTCCTATACGCATCCTTGGCTGTTAGATAAGAGCGGTGTGCTTTTCAAATATTTATCCTGTGCTTGATTTAGGTTTTCCAAAGCCTGTAAAGCTCCTTAACACAAAGGAGTCTCCGCACGGCCCTACTGTTTTTTCCTCAGCATCACCTATCTGTTTCATATCTCGTAAAGCAATTTTTAAATAATATTTGCTGTTGAAATTGGCACGAGATTTGCATAA
Organism: Anabarilius grahami; assembly: GCA_003731715.1. Lineage (NCBI taxonomy): Eukaryota > Metazoa > Chordata > Actinopteri > Cypriniformes > Xenocyprididae > Anabarilius > Anabarilius grahami. The sequence goes on along the minus strand of RJVU01059333.1, from coordinate 2,907,721 downwards.
AATCACTCATGCGAACAGCATGTATTAAAACCAAAAAAGGAAATGTGGACAAACATCATTATTTGCATATAAGAGGAACTTTCTTTACATTTGCATGTTATAAGAACACTTCCAGTATATACACTCTTCAAAATGCTAGGTTAAAAATAACCCAAATTGGGTTGAAAACAGACAAACCCAGAAATTGGGTTGTAACCCAGCAGTTGGGTTAAATGTTTGCCCAACCTGCTGGGTAGTTTTATTTAACTCAACCATTGTTTAAAAATGACTGTATTGCTTGGTTAAAATGAACCCAAATTATGTTGGAAATTAACATTTATTAATATGTTTAATGAATAATAATTAAACATTTTTTAAATTGCTTATTAATAAATGTTCACCTTTCAATTATTATTGTTGCCTGTAATTGTGTGTCTGATTTTTAATTTCCAACCTATTTTGGGTTCATTTTAAGCAGCTATATGGTAATTTTTAAACAATAGTTGGGTTAAATAAATTTGCCCAGCATGTTAGGCAAACATTTAACCCAACCACTGTGTTAAAACCACCCAATCGCTGGGTTTGTCCATTTTCAACCCAACTTGGGTTGTTTTTAACCCAGCATTTTTTTAGCGTGTACACATTTATGTTATTGTGACATTACTTACATTAACATTGTTTCTTCAGGTGGTTAGATACATTTTTCCTCTTGTAAGTCTGTTAGTATTGTGATTAAATAAAAGGAAATATGCCTAAAAAGGACTTTTATTTTATTTTTTTGAAACAGAAACAACAGGACTATATAGCCAAATTATTATGTTTGGATTACCAAATTCCAAATCTTTTAAAGTTATTTGATTTATATATGTCTGTTTTTAAATATTAATATTTTGTGTCCCTATTATGTTATTTTAAAGGTTCCTGTTTTTGATTTGGTTTCCTACAATAGGTTTACATGCATCTAAGGTAAAAAAAACAAAAAAAAGTGTTTTCTCATAACACTGCACATCACCTCACCTCATTTTCACCAAGAGCCTGAAAATGGTTTGTTTTAAGATTCATTCTTTCTAAACCCCTCCTTTCCGACAGCCTGCTCTGCTCTGATTGGTCAGATGGCCCATTCTACCGCTTACCGCACATGTCGGAAACAAATGTCCATTACCATTTCTAAATTTCAGCTCCGGAGACTTCCTCAGCACTCTGATGGCGTCGGTTTTTCTGTATCAATTCCAGCGCGAGTCCTCATCCTTTTGAATTGCCTGCAAAGTAGATTCACAGTGACAGTACTGAAAACAGCGTCTTCTCAACACGAATCAAACTCTTCCAGTCTCAGCTACAACTGCAGTGTTTGAGGGCAGGTCAAAGTAGACGTTGTTCGCGGGCAGCCAATGAAAACCATAGGCTGGCATTATGCAAATTTGTTACATTATCATGTAGGTTTGTAACAGGAAGTGAGACTGGAATTACTGACGACTCGTTTCAGCAGTTCAGAATCGATTTTTCCTTTAGGAGACAATAACTTTATTTGTTGTGCACTTTGATCTTTAAAACTTTGCAGACATCTTACATTCACAAACCCAAAATATTACACACTACATGAAAGGTAATTTAAAAAAGCATATTAGGGGCACTTTTTGGAGGAAAAATTTATTTTGGCTAAAAGAATTAATGCTTTTTATGTTCTTATAGACAAAGATAATGCTTTGAGACTTAAAATTACCTTTGTATTCAAGTTTAGTCACATTTGGATTAATTCTGTTTTATTAAATATACATTTTTATTTGTTTCATAGCAAAATTCCTGCTCTGTCACTCCTCTCTATTTACTATAAACTAGAGTTTGGAAGGATAATGATCCAGCATTGACTTCCTTCATCAGTCATGTGTCATCACAACAAACACTGGATGGAGGAGTCGATACAAACAGGCCTGTCCAGTGATCTTGAGAAGGGGATGTGTTCCCTTTGCATTTAACGCCCTCCTGTTTGTTTTCCCCACCCCTTTCAGTTCCTCCTATAAACTTTGTAGCCTGTCCTGGGAGCCTGTGTGTCGACATCCAACATTTTCCTGCTGGTTCACACTTTTCCTTATATTTGAAAAGGACTGCTTCTTTCTTTGGCTGCCATTTAACGGGTAAGAAAAAGACTTTAAATCAAGTACATCTTCTCTTGAACTGAATTACCACAGCTAAAATCATATTTAAAAATTAGCTATACTATTAAATATTATGTGGTTTACATCAGAAAATAGCAGAAGAGATGAAAAAGGACATAGAGGATGAGCTGTCTAGCAAGAACACCAAAAACATTTGCATCCTGCCCTGAAATTCAACTTTCATAAAATTTGTTTCCATGCAAATCAGTAAACAGAAAACAGTCGGTCAAAGTCAAATAATTTGATGTAGAAGAACTGTAATGTAAGCCCTTAAAAATAAAGGTTCCTAAAAGGTTTTTTTTGCAGCGATGCCATAGAAGAACCATTTTTGGTTCTCCAAAGAAAGAACCTTTTCTTTTTAATAATCTAAAGAATCTTTTTCCACTATAAAGAACCTTTTTTGGTTCCATGGATTTTAAAGATTCTTCATGGAACCATTGATGCCTATAAATAATATTTATTTTAAAGAGTTTAGGTTCACAGGAATAAAAATGTGCATTGATGAAATGTTATTTATTTTTACTGCACAACCAGTACAGCACACCTTTGTATAGTCTATTGAAATTGAATAAAAGGCAAATCTAGTTGCTTTTTGTTCGACTTCAATACAGTCTGATCACAGATGCTAGTGTTTACTTTGCAGCTAAGCAGTTATAATTGTCACTGGATCACAGGACTGGAATGCAAGTCCTCCCCCTGATAAATACTGGCTTTTGGTGCCTTTAAAATGAGATCAAGTTCGTAAGTCTTGACACACCACCGACCCTGCTTTTGTTGTGATATTTTTATTTTTGTCATCTAGCTGATGGGCTTGAGGGCTCAATGGTGATACAGGATCTCTGTAATTCTAGGTCAATCCTAATACACTATAGCACTACGATATACTGAAATTTCCCATCTGAAGTGCTCTTTTCCTGAGGCTGGATAAGCAAGATAGAGAGACAGATAGAGAAAGACAGGGCGTCTAACTACCTTGTCTTTTTAATGGTCAATTAACTTTGTTAATAGGAATGTTGTTCCTGGAAAATTATTCAGGAATGTCTTACTTGGAATGTAATCAACACGTATACATCAGCTTCAGTAAATGAGAATGAGCACAGGAAAGAATGTACCAACAATCAGTTGTTGACGAATATAATTGAAAGAAGTGTTGACATTTAAAGTGATGGGATTGACTGTAGGCTACATGAACTTTTGGCAGAGCATGTGCAGTCTGGAATTATTGAGCAGATATCTGGAGAGAGTTGATAAGAGAATAGCGTTAGCTGTTAGACAAGTGGCTGTCACTGACGAATGCATGTCCTTCACAGCTTTTAACACAAGTGCCCTAAAGACGGTAAGAGTAGAGCAGTGAAAACTCTTTGAACTTTGAGTGCTGCTACAGTGTTCATGATAATCAGATCACTTTGGCAAATATGCAAGACAAATACATACTATGAATAAAAACTGATCATAAGCTTCCCAGATATTATTATTAAAGAATCCCTAATAAATAAAGCGCTGAGTGGTTTTATGTGATATCTACATGGTATTTTTAATTTCCTTTGATATATTTGTTGATCAATTACATTAACAATCTAACATGAATTATTAAATTAGGAAGGAAAATAAAAAGGAAAAAGATTGCTTTATGTATTGAAGAAATACAGTATACAGTGTGTTTATTCATTTAGATTTATTTTTTAACAATTAAACAAAAAACATATTATAATATATATATATATATATATAAAACTTTTTTCCCCCCAAAATTTTATTT
>RJVU01059333.1:2869619-2903776 GCA_003731715.1 Anabarilius grahami | reverse complement strand
ATAAATATAGTTAATTTTAATATAAATAAATGAAATATAATATAATTTTATAATATAATAATTTTATTTAACAATATAAATAAATAAAAACACTAAGATTTTCTCTTCCCAAAAAATGTATTTTAATTTTATATGAAAAAATAGCTCAATGCTTATACAAATATTTAAATAAATACAGAAAGAATGTTTATTCTATGCATATTTATTTTTTAATAAAAGTAAGCTATGTACATGTAGCGTCAATGCGCTTCGGGCGACCCGAGTTCGAGTCCCGGCTCGTGGTCCTTTCCCGATCCCGTCCCCATCTCTCTCTCCCACTTCACTCTAATCACTGTCCTATCATAATAAGGGCCAAAAATAAATCTTTACAAAAGAAAAAAGACAAAGTAAGCAATTTTTACCCCTATACTTACCCAAAATTATGTATTTAAGAGTTGCACTTCTCTCTGTTGCAACAAAAAATAGCAGTAAATATCTCAGTGGTACTTTATGCTTCATTGCTTTATCAGCCATTTTGGTTTTATGTTGTCATAAATTAAAAATACAAAAACAAGAGGACAGTGATATAGAATTATGGTAAGAATGTGATGTCACAAATTCCAAAAGGTTAAAAAAACGTGTGATGTCCAAAGTGAACATCATGCATCAGAGGGTTAAAGATTGAGCATCCCACATTAAAATACAGATTACCTATAAATACTTCCAAGACTAATCACCTGTTATTTTGTTATTTTTTTTAAAACTTCATCTTAAAATAGAATGTCTCTCTTTTCCCATAAAGCACCAGAAGAACGCAACAGCACCACCATCTCCATCCGTCCATTCCTCTTACTGCCACTAGTCTGCAGTCTTTACTCTCAGCCCTCAGAAGCCGTCAGGATGGAGAGGGTGCAGCACATGACGCGGTCAGCGATTCGGAGGGCGTCCAACATCGAAGTGAACCCTCAGACCAAGCGCAACCTACAAGATCTCATCATCAACTTCTCCCTCATCCTCATCTGCCTGCTGCTCATCTACATTATCGTCTTGCTCATGTGACACCAAAAGATGGCAACTGGCCGATCACAAGATGCGCTTGATTTAAAAAGTTTTTTTTTTAATTTACAAGATCTTGGACAATTTTAGGGAATTGAAAATGTCCTATTGATGATGATGATGCATCGCATGTCAATTTCCTCAAACGATATGAGGGCGGCACTGTCCCCCCCCCCATTTAGGCTATGTTTGTTGCATTCTTCCTTCAACAATATGCAAATATCTGACCAATACAAAACTCTATGTTAGGTAAATTCAGATTCATGTTTTGTATATGAATGTAGACCTCCCATAAGAAAGCAGTCATCTGAACTGTTCAAAAAGACACAAAGAATTAACATCAAAATGGCTGTAATTACTGGCTATAATTGTTCCAAAAGGTGGACTACAAACCAGACACAGAGAACAGCAACTTCTCAGTGATTTATGTAAATATCCCCACAAAGAAACATTTTCGTAATTGTTGCGTTGAAATGCAAAATTTATAGGTTAGTCCCAGAAATATATTATTCACAGAGAAACAGAGCATGTTGGCACTGAAGTAAATTACGCTACACGCTTAACATATTAATGTCTGTTTACACTTCCTGTGAACATGATCTGAGAGAGAGAGCTAAAATAGGAAATTTAAGGATGTTTTTAAATGTAAACAACCAATAAAGAGAATGTTTGTTTTAAATGTTGTAACTGACTGATTTTTTTAAACAAAACTAGTGAGAAATTAACCATGTGCAGATCCTGTTCAAGTCACTGAAAGTGCAGTGGAAAATCATAAAAAGTACCATAAAAAGTATTTAAAGTGCATTCACCTACAAATTAAAATTACTTTAAATAAACGTCTTTATATTCACCCTCCTTCCAAACATGTATGACTTGAGTAAATGACTTAAGACACACAAAAACACACACGAAAAAAAATAATTTTTCCCCCCATGCACCGATTTTATAGTTCTGTCGTCATGACTTCAGAAGACTTGAAATATAAAGCAAATATCAATTTTGTCCTATTTGACAGATTGTCACTATGAGCAGTGGTGGTGGGACAAGAAAAAAATCTTTTAAAAAAATTTTTTATGGACAAATAATTTATTTTTTGGTAAACTTTTTTGGTAAAAGGAAACTCTTTCCCCGCCATGCATTCTTTTTTTTTTTTTTATCAAAACCTGAATGTGATTAAGTTTCATAAAATAAATAAAGCAATATTTTGAACAAAAAGCTGAGAAACGCATGTTTTTGTCAAAGACTACATCCGGTTTATGATGATCAAAACAGACAGAATAGACAGCGTCCATCAACACCCCCACAACTTGTACAGTCCTATACCTTGTTCTTGGTCGACATTTCATTCAGTAACCTTGGGCAGTTTTGATTTAATTGCTGCTGAATGTTTAATGATCTTGTTAGCTTTTATACACACAGTGGGTACGGAAAGTATTCAGACCCCCTTAAATTATTCACTCTTTGTTATATTGCAGCCATTTGCTAAAATCATTTAAGTTCATTTTTTTCCTCATTAATGTACACACAGCACCCCATATTGACAGAAAAACACAGAATTGTTGACATTTTTGCAGATTTATTAAAAAAGAAAAACTGAAATATCACATGGTCCTAAGTATTCAGACCCTTTGCTGTGACACTCATATATTTAACTCAGGTGCTGTCCATTTCTTCTGATCATCCTTGAGATGGTTCTACACCTTCATTTGAGTCCAGCCGTGTTTGATTATACTGATTGGACTCGATTAGGAAAGCCACACACCTGTCTATATAAGACCTTACAGCTCACAGTGCATGTCAGAGCAAATGAGAATCATGAGGTCAAAGGAACTGCCTGAAGTGCTCAGAGACAGAATTGTGGCAAGGCACGGATCTGGCCAAGGTTACAAAAAGATTTCTGCTGCACTAAGAGCACAGTGGCCTCCATAATCCTTAAATGGAAGACGTTTGGGATGACCAGAACCCTTCCTAGAGCCGGCCGTCCGACCAAATGAGCTTTCGGGGGAGAAGAGCCTTGGTGAGAGAGGTAAAGAAGAACCTAAAGATCACTGTGGCTGAGCTCCAGAGATGCAGTCGGGAGATGGGAGAAAGTTGTAGAAAGTCAACCATCACTGCAGCCCTCCACCAGTCGGGGCTTTATGGCAAAGTGGCCCGACGGAGGCCTCTCCTCAGTGCAAGACACATGAAAGCCCGCCTGAAGGACTCCAAGATGGTGAGAAATAAGATTCTCTGGTCTGATGAGACCAAGATAGAACTTTTTGGCCTTAATTCTAAGCGGTATGTGTGGAGAAAACCAGGCACTGCTCATCACCTGTCCAATACAGTCCCAACAGTGAAGCATGGTGGTGGCAGCATCATGCTGTGGGGGTGTTTTTCAGCTGCAGGGACAGGATGACTGGTTGCAATCGAGGGAAAGATGAATGCGGCCAATTACAGGGATATCCTGGACGAAAACCTTCTCCAGAGTGCTCAGGACCTCAGACTGGGCTGAAGGTTTACCTTCCAACAAGACAATGACCCTAAGCACACAGCTAAAATAACGAAGGAGTGGCTTCACAACAACTCCGTGACTGTTCTTGAATGGCCCAGCCAGAGCCCTTACTTAAACCCAATTGAGCATCTCTGGAGAGACCTAAAAATGGCTGTCCACCAACGTTTACCATCCAACCTGACAGAACTGGAGAGGATCTGCAAGGAGGAATGGCAGGATCCCCAAATCCAGGTGTGAAAAACTTGTTGCATCTTTCCCAAAAAGACTCATGGCTGTATTAGATCAAAAGGGTGCTTCTACTAAATACTGAGCAAAGGGTCTGAATACTTAGGACCATGTGATATTTCAGTTTTTCTTTTTTAATAAATCTGCAAAAATGTCAACAATTCTGTGTTTTTCTGTCAATATGGGGTGCTGTGTGTACATTAATGAGGAAAAAAAATGAACTTAAATGATTTTAGCAAATAGCTGCAATATAATAAAGAGTGAAAAATTTAAGGGGGTCTGAATACTTTTCCGTACCCACTGTATGTGTAAGAAATGCTTCTATTGCTTGTTTCTGCTTCTTCTTCGCTTGTGTTTGCCAGGGTTGCCAGGTCTGCACAACAAAACCCGCCCAACTGCTAAAAATCCCATTTGCTTCAACCCGCAGACTACAAAAACTACCTGCGACAACATTGTAAAAGTAACCCAATTCAAAGGAGAAACCGCAGACTTGGCAACTGGTTTGGATCCGGAGATTCTGTACTCTTGCTATTATGAAGATGCATAATAGAACCCACTACAGTATAAATGACGGAAAATTCTGTGAATGGCGGGGAAAGAGTTAAAAGACATGCAGTCCTGTTTCCATGCTATTAAAGTTTTTTTTTGCAACTTATGGTTTATTCTTTCATAACAAGACAGTATAATACAAATATAAGCGTCTGTGCAATTTATTTCAAAACTGGCAAGACATTGGTATTCCAACAGTTTTAGTCCATCCAGAAAAGACATATTTATGAATAGTATATGAAATGAATGTGCATTTCATTTTAAATCAAGTATATGCCCATATCAAAAGGGAAAATAACAAACTCACAGTGAGATATCAAGAACAGACGAATGGACTATTGAAAACTGCAGTTTCACATGCTCTTCAGTTGAGTGTCTTGAAAAATTTAAAAGGAGAAGTACTGTGAAAATAGCTCTTGTGGTTGCTGTTCTTTTGGTGCTACAGTTGAATCCTCAGTCTTACGAGGGCTGCACAAAACACAGAAAAGTCAAACACAACCAGTTACACTGCAGCAACATTAAAGGAAAGTGAATTTGCACATCCAAACCAAACACTTCCACATTGAATTGCTACTTTATTACATGACAATACTATCTAAGAAAAGTTATACCTGTGTACAGTGGTCGCAAAAAAATAAATGGAAACTTCAGCCGCAATTTGAATGTCATCACAATAGATTTCTATTAAAGATAGCGCAAGCTTGTTGTTTTTTTGGAAATACATTCATTAAAATCACCTTAACTGTTACTTTTAAATTTACAACAAAATATCTGAGTTACTTTTTCAAATAAGTAACGTCTAGGTTACTACTGTAACCCCCATTCCCATTCAGTCAGTTAGTTCGACGTTATGTCGATACTGACATAATGGGGTCTCGCCTGGGAGCCCAATCACCTCCAAGTGGTAGAAAACGAGAAAATGGGAATTGGCCAGTGAGATTTACATGCCGGATCCCACCCACCCAGCACATCAGGGTATAAATAGGACCGGCATACTCACTTTCATTCATATTTTGCTAAGGAGCCGAGACAATGATCCTGGTCATTCAGCGGTGGATCAGGGCTATGGCAAGGGGATGTAACGCCTCCGTTCCCTCCTTCAGGGAGGGAGGTTACAATAGTAACCTAGATGTTCACATTCAGTCAGTCACGTTCGACGTTACGTTGATACTGACGTAATGGGGTCCCAATGGAAAACGCCATAGCAACTGAACCGTGTTACGAGTGTTGGAGATGCAGATGCTGGCAAGCAACAGCGTGCCCAGAGCAAGTACTACTCACAAACGTCGTAACCTACTCAGCGTCCAAAGTTAGCCGAGAAAAAGTCCTCCATACCAAGGGGATGTAAACAGGGCCTTACTCAGGAGATGGTCGAAGCTGCTGTTCCTTACCCCAGGGAAGAGTGCTTCGGAACTCAATTCCCACATTTCAGCCATGACCAATGCTCCCCAAGGGAGGGGGACGCTACGGAGACTACACCCTGCCCGAAGGGAGGTAACGTGTGGAAATACACATATGGACTGACCTGTGGGGCAATACTACATATGGAAGATCTCTGAGGTAGGTCCTACCTAGTCAAGGAGGAAACGCTTACAGCACAGAGACAGGGCAGAGCAGAGCCGCCCTGTGAAAAAAAGACACAGGTTTACCGTCAGGGAAACCCTACAGTGGATGATACACATATGGGATTACCTGCAGGGAATCACATCATATGGGCATCTAGCCAAGTACAAGGGCTGACCGACAGGGCATGCACACGAGTCCTGGGCCTGGCATCGGACGCCTCCGCCGACTGGAGTGAGCTCTCACCCCGAGGGGGCGCGGCTCGCCTTGGGACTGGTACGCGATGACATCCGCTAACCAGTAGGCCAACCTTTGTTTGGAGACAGCCTTTCCCTTCTGCTGACCTCCAAAGCAGACAAAGAGCTGCTCTGATCCTCTGAAGCTCTGCGTGTGGTCCACATAAGCGCGCAGAGCACGAACAGGACAAAGCAACGCATGGGCTGGGTCTGCCTCCTCCAGGGGCAGTGCTTGCAAGTTCACCACCTGGTCCCGGAAGGGAGTGGTGGGAACTTTGGGCACATTTCCAAACTGGGGTCTCAGGATGACGTGAGACAAGGCCGGCCCGAATTCCAGGCAGGATTCACTGACCGAAAATGCTTGCAGGTCCCCGACCCTTTTGAAGGAAGCAAGTGTGGTCAGGAGCACTGTCTTCAAAGACAGGCGTTTAAGCGCAACTGACTCAAGGGGCTCGATGGGAGCTCTCTGTAGGCCCACAAGGACGACAGAGTGGTCCCAAGAGGGAACAAGGCGAGGCCTAGGAGGATTCAACTTACTGGCCCATCTCAGGAACCTGATGATCAGGTCGTGCTTTCCTAGGCAAACAGGTCCACCTGTGCATCCCCGAATTGGCTCCAAATCAGCTGGACCAAATCAGTCTCCTTTCCCCAGGAAGCGTGAGATGTCGTGAGAGCACGTCAGCTGCACGATTGAGCTCTCCAGGGATGTAAATGGCAATTAGTGACCAGAGCCGCCGCTGACTCCAGAGGAGGAGATAATGGGCGAGTTGCGACATTCAACGGGAGCGTAGACCACCCTGATGGTTGATGTATGCTACGGTCGATCTGTTGTCCGTCCAGACCAGTACATGCTTGTCGTGCAGCAACGGTCGAAACTGGCGCAGGGCAAGGAGTACTGCAAGCAACTCGAGGCAATTGATATGCCACCGCAGTTGGGGTCCCGTCCAGGAGCCCGAAGCTGCATGCCCGTTGCATAAGGCACCCCAGCTGGTGGTGGAGGCATCTGTTGTGACAACAACATGCCTGGACACTTGTACTAGGGGCAACCCGGCCCGTAGAAAAGCAAGGTCCGACCACGGCCCGTTGGCCCCAGAAATAAAAATAAAAATAAACGATATTACGAATAAAACGAAACACAGGATTTTCCACCTGGCTCCTCTCCTGGGGGAAGAAGCGGTGCCTTCACCGTCTCCTGGGACAGAGCAGTCCCCTCCATCTCTGGGCCACCTGTCTCAGGGCTGCTTAGGAGGCTTCTTCTTTGAGGGCTTAGCGGCCTGGGTGGGCTGTGTCGCCTTCCTGCTGGGGGCTCGGGGAGGACGGGATGGTTACGGTTTCCAGGGAGCCTGTGCAGCCGCAGGTGGATGCCCTCGGCAATGAGCAGGTTGGGGGCCCGCGGCGGAATCACGCTGGGGCAAGATATGCTTTATGGACTCCGTCTGCTTCTGGACTGCCGAGAACTGCTGGGCAAAGTCCTCGACAGTGTTGGCGAAGAGGCCGGTCTGGGAAATGTTGCACCAGCATCCGGCAACTTGACGGCACATGGTGTGCTGGAGGAGTGGGAGGTTCGTGGGGGGCGGACCCGATGAAGAAGCACCCACTGTATCCCTCAGATCTCCCAAAGTGCTAACCAGACCTGCGGCTTTACTGAGAGAAGGCACTGGGGGCTGGGTAGCAGCAGAAGGTCCTTCATGTTAAAGAAGGAGAGTCGCGATCGCAACGCCAACATGGACATGCCATCGTTGTGAGGGCATATACCATCCATGAGCGCAGACTCAGCATGCTGTTTGCCCAGGCATGTGAGACAGCGATTGTAGCCGTCAGATGAGGTCAGGAAACAACTGCATCCAGAAAAACATGGGCGAAAAGACATCTTGAAAAAGACACTAAACGCCAGTGCTGCTCTTTTAAGGATTGCTCTGACAGCTGAAACACTCAGGGATGAGATGCTGTGCTGCCTGTGCCAGCACACTGATGCACACACCGCTGAACTGTGCCTTCACACCAGCCGAGAATCCCATGAGCTTCGAGGCAGAAAGGCTTCGAGTTTTTGCTCTCTTAATGGAAATTTTAAAGGTGAATGGATTAAGAGCGATCAGATGTGACCGTTCGACTCCGAAGCAAAAGTATGAATGAAAGTGAGTATGCCGGTCCTATTTATACCCGGATGTGCTGGGTGGGTGGGATCCGGCATGTAAATCTCACTGGCCAATTCCCATTGGCTTGTTTTGTATCACTTGGAGGTGATTGGGCTCCCAGGCGAGACCCCATTACGTCAGTATCGACGTAAAGTCGAACATGACTGACTGAATGGGAACTCAAGTTACTTTGTTTTCCCATTTATTGACTGACACCTCTCCTGTCCCCATGTTGAGAGAAATCGGCAGAGGCATTGTGTGCGTTCTGTAAACATGATGCTTATTCTAGGCTAGTTTTAGACTAAATGTGAGCATACATTTACTCATTTACTTCTCCTGTGTCCTATTCTTCTGTATTTCAGAATGGCAGCACATCTGAAAGGCTTGTTTGAGTTGCGCCCTCTACTGTACAGACATGGATTTGCATTTCCTTTAGCCTGAGGCTCATTTATTTCACTTTTGGTGTGAAAGGGCCTTTACATTTGCCAAAAATATAACTTTTTTGTTGTTATAAAAACAAACAGCCTAGCCCAGATGAGAAAAAAAATCATGCAAAAGTAACATAACACATTACTTTCTATAAAAAGTAACTAACGCAATTAGTTCCTTTTTTAGGGAGTAACGCAATATTGTAATGCATTACTTTTAAAAGTAACTTTCCCCAACACTGGTTAAAAGTAATTGCACACACTATTTCAGACAAATAAGGTAATTATGGGGGGGGGGAATTATATTTTCATATTTCTCATCTGTAATCACATTCAGACAGTTAAAAGTGTGGCAAAACATCCAATTCTTACAAGAGTTTAACCCTTGTGCATCAAAAAAAAAAAAAGTTACACATAAGTGCAAAATGGACAAAAATGTCCATGTCCAAAAACTGTCATAAAAATATGATTTATTAATATTTTTTTCCACTTTCACTGATGTCAATTTTTTAACCAGGATCTGTTCTATCCATAGATACCAAACATTCATTAATTTTAAAAACTGTAACCCTTTAAATGCTGGTTTGTTTACATAATGCCATAGGTGTTTTTTTATGAAAAAATTAAAAATAGTAGTTTATTTTCATAAACTAAATGCTAAGCAGAATTTTTTTTCTTTGCTTATTAGATTCTTGGGTGTGTCAATGAAGAACAACAACAATTAATTTTGAGGCATTTATATAGTGTCAGATTTAAAAAAAAAAACTAACACTTAGGTCCATAATGGACAAAAATGTCCATGCCAAAAAACTGTCATAGAAATATTATATATTAATATTTTTTTCCACTTTCACTGACTGTTTTTTTTTATCAGCATCTCTTCTATTCATAATTACCAAACATTCATTCATTTTCAGAATTTTAACGCTTTACAAATCGGTTTCTTTACATCCTCAGCTTCTAATGCACCTGTGTGCTCACTGTCAGTGGGCAACACTAGCTTCAGAGCTTCCTCTGCTGAGTAACGTCTCTTCATCTTGCAAACAATGAAATGATCAACCCCTCAAGCACCACATATTTGTAGGTTTGGCTGTGAGAACACTGTGTGAACTCAAATTTTGTATAAAATCTACCAGACTAAACAATAAGCATTTTCTTGTGGTGAAAACTAAAACAATGTGTTTAGGGGCTTCTGAACTTCTACTTCAAATTCAAGCACACCTTTTATCTCCGTACAAAAACAATAACAAGTGAAAAAGTGCAATCAAGGGTTAAGATGCGTGTTTGTGTGAAAAAGAAAAACCTCAAAGCTCATTAACCTTCTTTGACCTTTTTCATAGTTTTCACATGGACCTATGACCCTGCCAAGGGTGTGACTCATACATGGAGTGGGATTTTTGATTGCCAGTACAATATAATTTCTTTCAAACTAATTACACACATTACATTTTCAGTAAACACATGCAAACTACACTCTGATATCCTTACCAACATACCCATACAATTATAGCTGCATTATTTTTCCAATTGACTCTATAATAGACTATAATATGCATAAGCAGAAAACACAAATAAAGCGAGTATTTATTTTATATGCCAAATTTGAAAATATGGCACAATCTAGTAAAAAATGGTAAAAATNCATTTATTTCACTTTTGGTGTGAAAGGGCCTTTACATTTGCCAAAAATATAACTTTTTTGTTGTTATAAAAACAAACAGCCTAGCCCAGATGAGAAAAAAAATCATGCAAAAGTAACATAACACATTACTTTCTATAAAAAGTAACTAACGCAATTAGTTCCTTTTTTAGGGAGTAACGCAATATTGTAATGCATTACTTTTAAAAGTAACTTTCCCCAACACTGGTTAAAAGTAATTGCACACACTATTTCAGACAAATAAGGTAATTATGGGGGGGGGGGAATTATATTTTCATATTTCTCATCTGTAATCACATTCAGACAGTTAAAAGTGTGGCAAAACATCCAATTCTTACAAGAGTTTAAATATTTTTTGTGGCCACTGTATATGTGTATTTACATTATTTCCATATAGTAATCATTACTATAGTCAAGTAACCTTTGATTTGTTGGTGACATCAAGAATAATCCTAAAATTTGACATCTGTAACTACCACAGCACACAGTGCAGTGTCTCTTGACGAATAGGAAGCTGCCCTCCTTGTTCAAGCATCAAATGAATCACAGGCTCCATGCTGTACTGTTTCCTTTTAAATGATAAATAAAATATGCCCCTCTACCAGAAACGGTCTAATATTATCTCCTGTCTCACAGCATACAACATGTTCCTATGCCTGATTTTCACGTGGATAGAAATGCCAGGAATAGCTGTTCATCATTTGAATAGCTCATTTTAAAACCACAAAACAACAAAATGCATGAAATGTGAAGGGTGGAGTACAGCTAATAGGTGGAGCCATACTCGTGACTGCAATGTGATGATGTGATGACAACAACCACATGCTCGCTTTGGCATTCCAATGCCATTGTGTGATCACACACAGTTTACGTGAACTTTCAGTCCGATTTGTGATAATATTCTTGTCAAACTTTACACAATAAGGACATTGAGACAGAACTTCTACGCACAATTTATCATGCAAATCAAAGTAGCATAAAATACAAAAATTTTTGATGTGTGCCTTTCACCGGCAAGATGCATTAAAGATTGAGATGAGCATACCCACAATTCACTCTGGACACAAATGGCTGTGTTCTCATATCAAAACGTCTAATCAACAGACAGACTGACGGTTTGTCTACCATTACTGCAGTACAGGACTGAGACTGTGTGATCCGACCAATGGCAAGACAGTTCTGTGGTTTAAGCATGTCTCTTGTGAGGACAAGGACGTCTCGGACAATCTCACCTCCGGGTGGAGTCGGCCTGAGGCGGAGGGGTTGGAGGGGGTTGAGGTTTGTTAGACCTGAGCTCATGGTGGTGAATGGGGGAGTTGGGGACAGACTCTAGGCAAGCAGGCGGAACGGAGCCGCCCGCCATCCCTTCTGCCGCAACAACGCTTAGGTTCGGAGAGCTGGCGAAACTGTTCGCAGGTTTTCTACTCTTACGCTACATTAAAAGGACACACACAGAAAGGGATTGTGGGAAGTCGGAGGTGATGGCGAACTGTAGCTTCAAGCTAAACGATGACAAGGTAATGAACATCATTTTGAATGTGGACAGGGAACAGAAATGACAGGTTATAGCCCTGTTACAAAACCTAGTGAGCTATCCACCTAGACAGCATTTTAAGGCATCACAGGTACAGTTCTGAAGCAAAGGCTGTTTCAAAATAATATTTTAAAAAACTATTAAATTAACCAGTTTCTGTCATTTAACTGTTGGACTTTAGCACTAGTACCAAGGTCATGGGTTTGATTCCCAGAAAACACATATTGCTAAAGTGTGTGTCAAATGTGGAAAAATAAATGCAGCTTTCATGGTGGGCATAAGTAACTTTGAACATTCAAAAGTTTGAGGTCAGTAAGATTTTTGTTTTTGAAAGAATATATATATATATATATATATATAAACATCTATATATATATTTATGTAATTTTTAGCCGCTAGAGGTCGCCTATTCAAAACAAAGGACTCCTTGATTGAGTGCAGAATCATTTAACGATAATTTTCGGTCAATTAATGTATCCAAACATGTTGTTCCATTGTCTAATAAAACATAATATCTTAAAGCGTCTTTGGTGTTCCCATGGTTTCTACAAAATAAAATGGAAATCGAGGGTAACGCAGATATGATGTCATTGATAGGCGACGCACAGACACATTCCGTGTCCTGGTTAAAATTGCTTATTTCTCTGGATTTAAACATTCTTGGAAACATCTGGGATAATGGAAGTACACAAGTCAACAAAATAGATAACATCTTCTAGTGGTTTTTGGATATTTTAATCCAATCTTACATATTGTGCATTTAATGTATACAGGTCCTTCTCAAAAAATTAGCATATTGTGATAAAGTTCATTATTTTCCATAATGTAATGATAAAAATTATACTTTCATATATTTTAGATTCATTGCACACCAACTGAAATATTTCAGGTCTTTTATTGTTTTAATACTGATGATTTTGGCATACAGCTCATGAAAACCCAAAATTCCTATCTCAAAAAATTAGCATATTTCATCCGACCAATAAAAGAAAAGTGTTTTTAATACAAAAAAAGTCAACCTTCAAATAATTATGTTCAGTTATGCACTCAATACTTGGTCGGGAATCCTTTTGCAGAAATGACTGCTTCAATGCGGCGTGGCATGGAGGCAATCAGCCTGTGGCACTGCTGAGGTGTTATGGAGGCCCAGGATGCTTCGATAGCGGCCTTAAGCTCATCCAGAGTGTTGGGTCTTGCGTCTCTCAACTTTCTCTTCACAATATCCCACAGATTCTCTATGGGGTTCAGGTCAGGAGAGTTGGCAGGCCAATTGAGCACAGTAATACCATGGTCAGTAAACCATTTACCAGTGGTTTTGGCACTGTGAGCAGGTGCCAGGTCGTGCTGAAAAACGAAATCTTCATCTCCATAAAGCTTTTCAGCAGATGGAAGCATGAAGTGCTCCAAAATCTCCTGATAGCTAGCTGCATTGACCCTGCCCTTGATAAAACACAGTGGACCAACACCAGCAGCTGACATGGCACCCCAGACCATCACTGACTGTGGGAACTTGACACTGGACTTCAGGCATTTTGGCATTTCCTTCTCCCCAGTCTTCCTCCAGACTCTGGCACCTTGATTTCCGAATGACTTTGGACCACTGAGCAACAGTCCAGTGCTGCTTCTCTGTAGCCCAGGTCAGGCGCTTCTGCCGCTGTTTCTGGTTCAAAAGTGGCTTGACCTGGGGAATGCGGCACCTGTAGCCCATTTCCTGCACACGCCTGTGCACGGTGGCTCTGGATGTTTCTACTCCAGACTCAGTCCACTGCTTCCGCAGGTCCCCCAAGGTCTGGAATCGGTCCTTCTCCACAATCTTCCTCAGGGTCCGGTCACCTCTTCTCGTTGTGCAGCGTTTTTTGCCACACTTTTTCCTTCCCACAGACTTCCCACTGAGGTGCCTTGATACAGCACTCTGGGAACAGCCTATTCGTTCAGAAATTTCTTTCTGTGTCTTACCCTCTCGCTTGAGGGTGTCAATGATGGCCTTCTGGACAGCAGTCAGGTCGGCAGTCTTACCCATGATTGCGGTTTTGAGTAATGAACCAGGCTGGGAGTTTTTAAAAGCCTCAGGAATCTTTTGCAGGTGTTTAGAGTTAATTAGTTGATTCAGATGATTAGGTTAATAGCTCGTTTAGAGAACCTTTTCATGATATGCTAATTTTTTGAGATAGGAATTTTGGGTTTTCATGAGCTGTATGCCAAAATCATCAGTATTAAAACAATAAAAGACCTGAAATATTTCAGTTGGTGTGCAATGAATCTAAAATATATGAAAGTTTAATTTTTATCATTACATTATGGAAAATAATGAACTTTATCACAATATGCTAATTTTTTGAGAAGGACCTGTACTATACTATAATAATAATTGACTATCTCAGATGAGTGTTGCAGCAATATTTGTGTGATGTGTAGATTTGTAGAGTGCTCTGAATGAGTCATTTTTAAGGTTTTATCTCAGTTAGGATGGATGCTGCCTATGTAGGAAGCACATAAGATTTTGGGACAGAGCTTATGACTTGGAAAGCAGGGTAGAACTTGATGTTTGAACATGGATATAAGACACAGACCATGACAACCGCACAAACACAACGTATGCAACAGAAAAAGTTAGACCAACTAAAAGAAGTGCAGAACGCTATAAATAGTCTCCCAGAACATCCCATTCTAGTGGTACCTCTGTAAAATACACTTCCCATAAGGCAAAACCTTTGAAGTATTCTTTTATTATATTCATGGATTCCATGAACTGTATAGATGGAGTGCTATTAAAAAGGTTTATGGTTTGTGCTTTTTTTTTTACTATCAGATGAAATCCAGTTTATGTGGTACTCTTTGATCAGTGTGGCTGTATCTCTCTAACCTTTATAAGGGGGTTTATGACCCCGACATTGGGATTGGTGTTGAACACCTTGTTGAAGCCAGGCTCTCGATTCACCAGCTCCAGTTGATAAAACTTCTTGTCATCCTGGAACAAAGGAGGCACAGTCAGACCGAAAGGCCCTGTGCAGAAAAATCAATGAACTGATATTGACTTTTGTCTGAAGACATGTAATGTTTTGGGACAAAACAAAACAAAACAAAAAAACATGTGAAGAAGTACAGTAGTACACATTCCACTTTTAATGTGGTGATGCACCTCTGCGGCCCATTGCTGTGCATACTTACCACAAGCTTCTTGACCAGGGCTTCTCTCTCGGACACCATTTCTCTGAGCTCAGCAATCACCTGGAGGTCCTCTGGTCGGCTTTCTCTATTCCTGAACTTCTCCTCCGTACCTTCCAACCTGCTCACCCCACGCACATACACATTAAAGGGTTAGTTCACCCAAATTAAAATTATCCCATGATTTACTCATCCTCAAGCCATCGGTGTACATGACTATCTTCTTTTAAACTAACACAACCAGAGATATATAAAAAAATATATTGAACATTTTGAAGCCAAAAAAAAATGCATCCATCCATCATAAAAAATTATCCATACGGCTCCAGGGGTTTAATAAAGGCCTTCTGAAGCAAAGTGATGGGTTTTGTAAGAAAAATATCTATATTTAAAACTTTATTAACTATAATAACTAGCTTTTGGCAGATGGTTGTACACATCGATTTGCGTTGGAAGAGCCAGGATATTTTTTAATATATCTCTGATTGTGTTCGTCTGAAAGAAGATAGTCATATACTGTACATCTAGGGTGGCTTGAGGGTGAGTCAATCATGGGATCATTTTCATTTTAGGTGAACTATCCCTTTAACAATTATACTGTAGTAAAAATAATGGCTCTGTCATAAAACCTAGCAAGGTGCCCTCCAAGCCAAAATGTTTAGGCACTTCTGGCCACTTCCCTGCTGCAAAATGCAGTCAGTGTAAATGCTCTTTTATATATCAGCTAAGAGAAACTTTGCATTCAAAAACATCAACAGAGCCAGCACCAAATATTTTTTTTGGTAAGAATTGTTCCATATAATTAAACATTTAACCTAATATTTTATAAATTATGCAACATGCAAACATCAGACACTATTGCAATCAAAACTCCCATCGTTAGTGGGCCAAAAGTGATCTTATCTGTTCCATCTAATTGAAATCAATGTGCGTGATTTTTGGAGTTTGCATGTTGCTAAGCTAATGACTCAATACTATAAGTTTCAACAATACTTAGAACTTCATGTGTGGAACGCTGAAGTGATTTGATATTCAATCTGTAACTGAGATAAAGGGACTCACAGAATCTGCAGAGCAGAGATCTTGTCTTTTAGCAGCTCCTGAGCTTTGTTAAAATCTGACAGCATGATCTGGGTCTCTCTGTTATGAGAAGCGTTCAGCTCTTCAATCTCCCTCTCAAGGCGCTTAGAGAGATCCTGTTCGTGAGCCCTATGTAAAAACAAAATCCTTTAACATATGCAAAACAATGTATATATTCACTCTTAAAAATAAAGGTTCTTTATTGGCATCTATGGTTCCATGAAGAAAGGTAAACATCAATGGAACATTTCCAACCATTCCAAAAGGTTCTTTATAGTAAAAAAGGATCTTCAGATTATTAAAATGTTCTTCACACTAAGAAGACTTTAAGGAACTGTTCACCAAAAGGTTACCAAAGTGTTTTTTTTCTAATAGAGAAAACACGGGCAACAAAATATATTCAAATTTATTTTTGCTCTATCTGAGGTGCACAATCTCCATTATTTATTCAAACAAATTCCCTCAGTTCCCCAAAGAACATGATCTCTTTTCATGTGCCAGAAATTAGATCCTCATTTGAATGAAACTAAAGGAAATTTGTTTGTTTATCTGCTAGACACCTCCACTGACCTTGATACTTGCATATTGTCGGAACAGAAAAATGCAGCTGATGATATCAAGAGGAGAAAGCTCTGCCTGAAGGCATTGGGCTCCTGCGTGGGAAACAGCTTCATCTGCTTTCTCCTCATATTAAATTAGCTTCTGCTTCAGCTAGACTGACCTTTAGGATTTTATAATTTAATAGCTCATGAAAGCCAAAAAAGATTCTGCACACCCAGAAGATGTCTGTTGCTCATTTTTGCATAAAATGAGGCTATCAAAAACTGGGATAACGGTAATGTTCACAGTTTGTACTCTAACCTTAACATGAAAGTATTACCATGAGCACCTCAATTTCCTGTTCCTTTATGTTTCTGACCTTTGTGGCCTTTTTATTGGCAGAGATAGGGAAAGAAAAGACAAGAAGTGACAGGGGGAAAAAGGGAGGAATGGGATCAGTGGCTGAAAAATCTTAAGGTAAGAAATTTCTTAGGAACATTCTTACAAACTTTTAGAATTTATCTTAAGCACAATTCTTGAAAAATTCTTAAGTTCTCATATTTTCTTAAGAACATCTGTTTTGTTTTTTTCTTAAGAAGAAAATTATGGCTTTGGTGTTAGCTGATTAAATGGAGGTTCTTGCCGTTTTTGTAGAGTTGTCACATCATGACTGACTCATTTTACATTATTAATCATTGTTGTCACTTCAGTAATGGTAATATGTATTACATGTAACTAGTATTATGTTGTAATGCTTAATATTTCAAACAACCCAATAAATTCATTAAACATTTGACCTGTGGGGATTTAAAACAAGTTTCTAAAAAAAAATTCTAATGCTCAAGTTTTGTCTTAAAGTGTAACTTTGCCAATTTTGTTGGCAAAAAATGTTGACTACAAACACAGGTTTTTCAAATTTTCCATTGTGTAACTTCCGAAACTCACTCCTGCTAAACGTTTACTCTTTGAATTCGTGCACCCAGGAACAATACAAGTTGACACCCATAATGACTTAAAGTTTGCTAAGAAGTATTTCCTACTAAACTGTTTATGCAGCCAAGTTTTATTGAAAGCCCATTTTGCCAGTGGTGACATACCCCTTTAAGAAAAAAAGAAAAAAAAAACGTAATAAAAGTTTTGGGAATAAAAAACATTCTTAACTTTATTTAGAATGTATTAATTTTTCGTTTTAAAAAGAGGAAAAAGCATTTAAGAAATTTTTTTCATAAGAATATTTCGTGAATCCAGCCCCAGAATGTGACGTGGGAACTAATGGCACTTTTCCACTGCGTGGAATGACTCGGCTCGGCTCGGCTCGGCTCGGTTCGGTTCGGCACGGCTCGCTTACTTTCGGTTTGCTTTTCCACTGCAGTTTAGTACCGCTTCAAAGTGGGTGGGATTAGACTGATCATTATAGTTGCACTGCCTTTACTGCGGTGGATCCGCTCCTTGGCTACCAACGAGTCACCTTGTGTACTAACCACGATTTTTTTTTTCAAGTTGCGTGCGATGGTCGTTTAAAGCAAGTTGTTTAAAAAAAGTTGCACGAACAAATGATACTGCGGTGGCTGTTACTCACTACTTAAATCTTGTTTGGTGTCTCGTGTTTCAAATCCAATGATGCTAGTAATGACGATTCTCTCTGACCAATCAGTGATCTGCAGTGTTTACACGTCACATTTAGTATCAGTTTGGCTCACTTAGAACCTCCACCGAGGTGGTACTATTTAAGTGAGCCATACCATACCATCCCGTACCGAACCGTACCATGCAGTAGGAAGAGCGACATAAGGTTGTCTGAATAAGTACCAGAGTATGTCCCCTTCTGGCCAAGTCACGTAACTGACAGTCCTGTAATAGAAGTTAAAACAGCCTCATAAAAGGTTAAAATATCCTCACAAGATGGTACCTGATCTGCAGATTGGCCTCACTGCGTGCCCGCAGAACTTCTTTCCCTTTGAGCTCCAGCTCTTTGGTCAGGGTGCAGATGGTCTCATTGAGCGAGTGGATCTCATGGTCCAGATCGGCGATCCGGTTCTTCCAGCAGCTCACATCCTGTTTCAGGTCAGATAAACGCTCAAGAAGGTCTTGTTCCTGGAGAGGCAATCCACAAAATCCACAAGAGCAGATAAGACTTTAACAGATGGATGACTGTGTGTCTAAACAAGGCAGCAAATGCAGTTTTCATAAATTCATTGCATTGGAATGATTCTCTTAAAAAAGCATCAGAAGATGTTTTGTGCCAGACCTAGGGTCTTTCAAAATATGCATATAGGTCACATAAAAAGAGATTCAATTGTGCTGAAGTATTAGCTGAAGTGAAACGAACATGAGAGAGTGAGACAATGAGAGTGTATAAGAGAGACAGACAGGGAGGGAGATTATAAATCAAATATGAAAATGGGAAAGAGGTGCAAGTCACGGTAAGAGCTCCCATAATTCAGAATTCAGTATCTCATACTTTATTCATTGTGGTTATTCTTCAAATTTCTATAAAGTGCAGCTTGGCTTAGAGACATTTTATAATGGCCTGGCACCCATTTCACATCTCTGTCAGATTCAAGCCTCTCTATTGTTAGAAACCCCAATTTATGTCTTGAAACCAAAGGAACCAAATGTGGCATCTGGTTTTATAAAAACAAGTAGCAAATTCCTGGCCCTCACGCTGAAATAAGAAACATTTTAAATGTGGGATTTTGGTATTCTACTTGTTTTTTATTAGTGGTTACCATTACTATTGATCATATTTAAAAAGATATTTTATGAAAAACATAGTTCCCTTTCAGTCGGTCACTCGACGTCACGTCATGACAGATGAAATGGGGATCTCGCTAGAAAGGCCAATCTACTTTGAGTGTAACTAAAACAAGCCAATGCACATTGGCATGCAATATTTGCATCAGCTGCGCCATCCTGCAGCGCGGGTACTTTATGAGCAGCAGGTGCATCGCATACTTCAGCTTTTCGCTTCGGAGCCGAGCGTTTGTTTTCTGTTCTGAAAACACATTTCTATAAACTGAGCTGTTCTTCAGAGAAAAAGCCTCTTTCCTGGTTGGTGTTGGCGACACAGCACAAGCAGTGTGGTCGAGCCTCTCTTCTTTTGTTTATTTTTCTTTCTGCCTAAGGAGCGAAAAACATCAAAGGCTGTTCTCACAGCTGGTAAATGGTGTGCTGTATTAGAGCGTTAAAAAGCTGTTCTCATCTTTCTCCGGAAAGCTTGAGTCCCCTCTGCTGTTAGCCAGCCGCTGCTTGTGTGTAAAAGCACAACCACAGGTCTGCTCGACACTCTGGGAAACCAAGGAGATCAGCAAGAGCTTATCCGCCAAGCAAAACTCGGACGGACCTCTCGCTCCTCTGCGTGTCATGTGCCGTCGAGCTGCCGGGCTGCAGCGCTGGTTGCCACAGCAGGATCAGATGTCGATCGCTGCATCAGAGAGAGGGCTGTTATGCTCTGGAAATGAGCTTCCCACTCAGATTCAGAGTTGACAGCCAGGATTTCCTGGGTCAAACCGGATGTGCATGGAAAACTTGGCAGTATGGAGTTATTTTGGTGTCATAAATATGGAACGCCAAAAAAACAAAACCTGCATAAAGTTTTCTCCTCTCTCACTACCCTTGACGGTGAGGTGGCTGTGAAAATACAGGTCACTTCTGCCCTGCATGTGAGGCCAAGGCACTCTTAAAGCACAAGGGTAGTTCTGAGCTGGGGTTGAGCTGCGCTTGTTGACTAACTGTGATCGAAGTCACGGCGCAGGCCCTTGGCCAGACGATGTCCACCTTAGTGGTCCAGAAGCGCCCCTGGCTCGCCTTGCAGAGGTGTGTGAGGTCGTCGAAGTATGCTTTCTCAATGCTCCCATCTCACAAGGTGGCCTTTTCGGTGACACTGTCGAGGACTGGGCCCAGCAGTTCTCCGCAGTTGGTAGCAGACTGAGGCAACCAAGAGCTTCCCCGATGGACCATCAGAGTCCCTTGTGGGCCGCCCCTCAGTCTGCTCATCGCCAAGAGTGTCGTCTCCTGCGGGAAAGAAAAACTCTGGCACAGCCTGCTCTAATGTGTCCGTCGCAGGAAGACGGTGCCACTCGTCTCAGCCGCCATTAAACAGTCGGTGAAACATCACCCTTGAGACGGGCGACCTGGAGATGGGTGGGGCTGCTCTCCCCCAGAGGGCCGGGCAGAGGATAATAATAATAATTCCTTACATTTATGTAGCGCTTTTTCTGGGTACTCAAAGCACTTTACATACGGAAGGGGGAATCTCCTCAAACACCACCAATGTGCAGCATCCACCTGGATGATGCGACCGCAGCCATATTGCGCCAGAACGCCCACCACACACCAGCTTATTGGTGGAGAGGAGACAGAGTGATGAAGCCAATCAGTATATGGGGATGATTAGGAGGCCATGATGGACAGAGGCCAATGGGCAAATTTGGCCAGGATGTCGGGGTTACACCCCTACTCTTTTCGAAGGACATCCTGGGATTTTTAACGACCACAGAGAGTCAGGACCTCGGTTTAACGTCTCATCTGAAGGATGATGCTTTTTGACAGTATAGTGTCCCCATCACTATACTGGGGTGTTAGGACCCACACAGACCACAGGGTAAGCACCCCCTGCTGGCCTCACTAACACCTCTTCCAGCAGCAACCTAGTTTTCCCAGGAGAAAACCTAGTTTCCCCCAGACACTGTGCAAGGTAAGGGAGAACAAGGTCTTACAAGTTGCACCCTATTGGCCCAACTGGACCTGGTTCCCAGAACCGATGCTCCTCGCAGCAGCCCATCCATAGAAGGACCTGCTTTCTTAGAGACAGGGAACCCTATGGCACCCGGGTCCAGACCTCTGGAAACTCCATGTCTTGTCCCTGGACGGGATGTGGAGGTTCTAGGTGACTTACCCCAAGAGATCGGTGTTGTGCTTTTCTTCCTCCAGCATGGGTTGGAGCGAAGGCTGTCTCCCTCCACTCTCAAAGTCTATGCTGCTGCAATTTCTGTTAATCGCGACCCCATAGGAGGCAAGTCAGTTGGGAAGCACGACCTGGTCGTCAGGTTCCTTAGGGGTGGCGACACAGTTAAATCCCGCTTGACCTCCCTCCATACATTCTTGGGGACCTCACTCTGGTGCTCAGAGCACTTCAGATTATCCCATTTGAGCCTTTGTAGTCAGTTGATCTAATGATTCTAACCATGAAGACTTTGCTTCTGGTTGCATTGTCCTCCATCAATAGGGTAGGGGACCTGCAGGCATTTTCAGTCGACGAATTGTGCCTAGTGTTCGAGCTGGGCGACGCCCACGTGGTACTGAGACCCCGGCACCCGGCACCACTCCTTTCAAGGACCAGGTGGTAAACCTGCAAGCACTGTCCCCGGAGGAGGGAGACCCAGCCTTAGCTTTGCTTTGTCCCATCCATGCACTATGAATGTACGTTGACTGGACACAAAGCTTTAGGACCTCAGACCAGCTCTTTGTCTGTTTCGGAGGCCAGCAGAAGGGAAAGACTGTCTCCAAGCAGAGGATGGCCCACTGGATAGTGGATGCCATCGCCTTGGCTTTCCAAGCACAAGGCATGCCCTGCCCACTCAGGCTGCAAGCTCACTCTACTAGATGTGTTGCATCCTCCTGGGCGCTGGCACGTGGCGCCTCACTGACAGATATTTGTAGAGCTGCAGACTGGGCGACACCTAACACGACACCTAACACGACACCTAACACGCTAGATTCTATAGCTATCGTGTTGAGCCAGTCTCCAACTGTGTTCTCACTTCAACCGGTCGGAGACACCGAGAGGCAGTACGTGCGCTTAATTCTCTAGAGAGTCCCTACGGGCAGACCCTGTTGAGTCCTCCGATCTCCCCCGGCAGCCAGACGTGGCGGAGCGTCTGGCACCAGGCCTACATCTGCTGTATCCTCGTGAACCAGTTCTAGGCTGGGTGCCAATATGTGTGACCCTGAGGAGATGCAATAAGTGCAATTTCCATGGTAAAGTTCCTAAGTGGAAGCCTGTGTCTTTCCGTTGGCAGAGTCTGTGTGTCTATGTGTTGCCTCCTTCCGAACTGGGTGAGAGCCTCTTCAGAGACTTCCATATGAAGTACGGCCCTACGGGTTAGTCCATATGTGTATACTCCACTAGACCTTCTGTGGAGGATGTGGTTTCTGCAGTGTTCCTTCTCCTATGGAAAGGGTATGCTTTTCCAGTGTTATCTAAGTTCACTGTGTGGGCATCCCTCTGCGTAAGCCCTATCTCATCTACGAGAGGGCTCAGCTAGCTTACGCAGGGCACTGGAAGGTGGCAGCAACTGTGGCGCTTTGGTAGGGATCCCAATTCGTCAGAGGAGACGTCACGTCCAATCACCACAGCTGATGTACCGCTGCTGGTGTGCCGGGTCGGCTCCTCAGCAAAAACCTAAAGTATGCGATGCCGTGCTGCTCATTAAGTACCCACGCTGCGGGACAGCACAGCTGATGCAAAATCACATGCCAATGTGCATTGGCTCGTTTTAGTTACACTCGAAGTAGATTGGCTTCTCTAGCAAGATCCCCAATATGTCGGTCATGATGTGACATTCTTCAGGGAACGAGGGTTACATACGTGACCAAGACGTTTTTAAAATGAAAATTCTGTCATCATTTATACACCCTCATGTAGTTTCAATCTTGAATGACATTTCTTCTTCTGTGGAACAAAAAAGAAGATATTCTGAAGAACACTGAGATCCAAACAACATTAGACCAAGTGACTTTCATTGTATGGACAAAAAAATTTTTCCAAAGAAAAAAGAAAGTCATACAGATTTGAAACCACAGTAAATGATGACAGAGGTCTGAACAGACCACTAACTACACAATGTTATTTTAGTATTATTTCAATACTATTATAACAATTCATATTTTGAATTAGCTTTTATTTTTATTAACTAATATTATTAACTTTTTTCACTTTTAGCTTTATAATTTTTATTTCTTCAACTTTTTAGATTGTAGTTTCTAATTTTAAGTTTTTTTTATCTAATATTAATATTTTACTTTATTTAATCTGATTAAATCTTTATTAAATCTATCAGACATAAATGATCTCTCAAATATTCTTTATCTGTGGGCAAAAATCCCACAGACATGCACAAATCCATTTGTATAGAAAAATACAATGTTTTAAAAACATTGCGGCTGAAAATTGAAGATGATGCATATCATGTGTGGCTGTCTGTGTAGTTTTGCTCAGGTTCAGATGTTCTTATCTGCAAGGCATGAGATGTCAGAGGTTCTCATGAGAGAAAATGCTTCTTACTAAATGCAAATAGAGCAACCAGATGCAAGTGTAAATAAAATCAAAATATCTTTCTCCTTTTGGAATTAATCAAGAGTCTACATACATCAATCCAAAATGGCAAGTCTGCCTGTTGGGTTTAGAATTGAAGAGTCAAGCTTTGTAACCTTTTAAAAAAAATGCTCACATGTTCTTTGCAGCGCTCAATAGTGTTGTCCAGCTCTCGTTTGGCGGCATTGTTGTCCTTCAAGTGGACTTGTCTCAGGTGTTCAATGGCAGTGGCATGGAGATGATTGAGCTCTGACCGCAGGGAAGCTATAGCACACAAACACACAAAAAAACAGCACAACCAAATCTTCCATTTAGTCAGAGTTATTTTCTTGCACTGAGAGCCTACTATGAGCCTAATTGTGGTTTTATAGCTCTGGGGTGCTGACCATAAGGTTGTAGGTTCAAACCCCTACAGTGAGGGATCCATGAGCTATTATAATCATACCCTTGAGCAAAAAGATTTCCTCTGTAATAAGTGCACAGTGAGTCACTTTAGTATATAAACGGCTGTGTTTGCTTTCATGATAACAGTGCATATGAATATACTACAAGACTTTAATGACCCCATAAAAGGCTCTAATCTTGTAGGCTGGTGTGTGGCGATGTAGTTAATGTAAGCATATGACTCACCCAGCATGGCTTTGCCTTCATCCTCCAGCTCAAAGCGCAGCGTCTGCAGCTCCTGGTCTGACTGCTGCTGAAGGATTTCCAGGGTCTGTCTGTGGGCTTCTCTTAAAGCATGTAACTCTTCTCTCTGTTCCTGCTTTAGACGATCCTCAAGCTCCTACTCAAATGCACATGTACATCCGCAGAGGAAAATAAAGGATAAAAAAATACTGAATCACACATGTAGTGCATTAAACAACAGACCATATTTGCATCTGAATGCTACATGATGTGAACAAAAGGTGTCAATGAGAAAACTAGATTTGCCTTTATATTTTAGGAATCATTATCATCATAATATTACTATTAAGGAAGCCTTAATATCAAACAATTAAAATAAAAGCCTGCAATAAGCTATTTGGACTAAATTCTTTGCAGAAATTTGGGAAGCAGAAAAAAATTTAAGAGGATTTTCAATATAGTGGGTTAGTTAGTAAGCCAGTTAGTTAGCCATACAGTGTCATCTAAATTACAGAATCATCCAGTTTTCCTGTTGACACTCTGCCTCTTTATCCTGATGCTTCCATGCCACCCCATGTCTGGGAGGAATGAGAGGACATTTAAACAGTCCACCCACAAAGTCACTCTAACATGCAGCGCCAACAACTGCATTCAAGGGTTGACATAAAAGAACGGAGATGAAAGCAACTATTAATGCTTTTTTCATTACTTGGTAATCCGAAATGTGGCCAAATCAGCTTAAAAAAGCTTCTTTCTTGGCCACAGAGCCAGGCTGAGCGAGATGGGGAAAAGCCGGTTAGACTCTGTGTCACGTGTCTGCTTCAAATGTCTGGGCTTGCTATCTTAAAATATACTGCGTAATGCCCAATTTTGAAATGAAACAACAGCTGCAGTTCCTGGGTGAGAAACATGTTTTTGTGTGGATAATGTGTTTTAGGAGTAGATGGAGTAGACAAGTAAGGACAAAAAAGGAGTGTAATTTACCATATGGATGTCATGCACAGTGCAGATTCTCAGTGTGGGGTGATAATGCAGGGGTGACAAATCCACAGAGTAAAGAAAACAGACATGTACTATGAAGGGGAAGAGGAGACAATGAAGGTGACAATCAATACACGATGACAGGCAGGAGGCATCATGTCTAGATGAAAAACAGGTCACATACACTACTGTTCAAAGGTTTGGGGTCATTAAGATTTTTGGAAATAAATATTTCTTCAATTTCAAATAAATGCTGTTCTTTTGAACTTTCTATTCATCAAGGAATCCTGAAAAAATATCACGGATTACACAAAAATACTGTTTTCGGCATTGATAATAATAAGAAATGTTTCAGTATATTAGAATGGTTTCTTAAGGATCATGTGACACTGAAGACTGGAGTAATGATGCTGAAAATTCAGCTTTGTCATCACAGGAATAAATTACATTTTAAAATATATTATAATAGTTATTTTAAATTGTAACAATTTTTTTTACTGTCTTTTTGATCAAATAAATGTAACCTTGGTGAGCATAAGAGATTTCTCTCAGAAACATAAGAACTCTTACTGACCCCAAACCTTTTAATGGTAGTGTATAATCAATGAGCTGAATGCATGTTTGTGAGCAGTATGGAGGTTGAAATTCATTATATGAAGGACACAAAAAGCTTTTCATGCCTTTGTTGTTTATTTTTTACTACTTTTTAAATAGCTTTTATGTATATATTTAAATATTTTAACTATGAACTATAAAGTCAAACATAAAACTATGAGTATAAAGTTATAAAATATAGAAACAAAAAATATAAAATGTTAAAAACTATGACAAAGGCCAAACCATTTTAATATTTATTGTGAAAAATGGTGTATATATAAAAAAAGAAGGAATTATCAAGTGAACATTTCCAATCAAGCTCTAATTATGCTAAGAAGTGTGAACAATGTTATTTAATGTTTATTTAGAACACATAAAATTTGCGCTATGAAATTAGCCTCAGTGAGACAATGGATTTGGCCATTTTATTCCAAAAGGTATATTTCCGAAAACATTCCAATGATGTGCTGGAAATGACACTACGGTGGAAAATACTGGGGGGAAAAAATGACAGAATTCTTCTGATATGCATGTACATTAATTGTTGGACATTTTAAATAGATAAAGTAGACAAATTAGATCCTTAAATATTAAAGTCCCCCTGTAGTCAACAATTTCCTGTGAAAAAAATTCTTCATGCCTTAAAATAGCTTGAATGTAACTCTACACCCTTGCTTCATTTAGTATACACGGATCTATGAATATGCTAATTAGCCCCACCTCCACTCACTCGCACGAGCTCAGAGATCCACTCGGGCAACTTGCTAGGTAAACGCAGCACGATGGTATCGCTTTTTCCAACGCTGGACACATAAGGGTAATTAATACGATTAGCCTTTTGCTTGACTATGTTATCAAACAGCTAATAATGTGTTGCTAATGTTACACAAACCATGTTCCCGTTCACCATCTCAGAGTCAAACAGCTGCCTTCTAACGATCAGTATAAACGCTTTAACAACTCAGAACGTCAGTGGAGAAAGACATATAATTCATCATAACATCGTATATACATAATATACCCATGATATTGCTAAATCTACCCGATTTTTCATATCAACAGAAAAATATACTGGGATAACCTGGCTTCTCTTGAGACTCTCTTGCTTCAGATCGGTCATATATAATGATATGCTAAAGCCCGCTGACACGTTGACATGATTAGTTACGAGGTAGTTTGTGATTTAAGAAACACCAGCAATTTCAGACCTCGGTTTTGAAACTGTCTTTAAATCACTGCAGTTTTAAAGTGAAAATACTCAGCAATGGTGTCGACTGATGAATTTGCACATGGTTTGTCTTAAAGCATGTTAAAAACACCACATAGACATATAAACAACATTAAAAACTTGATTTTCCCCACAGGGGGACTTTAAATACTATTGAAAAAACTTTTGAAAAGTATTTTCAAAACGTCTACAGAGCCCAAAGTGTCCATAATTGATGAAACATGCATCTACTTTACAGGTATTTGGGAAATACTGTACAAGTGTAACTCCACATGCTGACGTCATTGTGTGTGAGCTTGCATTTGTGCAGCCTGTGTTTGTATGTAAGATGCAGGTACCCTAAGCTCGATTTGTTGTGCGTCCTCCATGTCCTGCAGGGCACAGCACTGGGCCTCCTGCAGGCGGCACTCTCTGTGCTGATGCTCCAGAGCCAGTTCCTGCACCTGCTGCGCCAGGTGCTCACGCTCTTGGCTGAACTGTGCCTGCAATTGCTGCAGCGCGCTTTTTGACTGCGACATCTGTAGCTCCAGGCTCTGCTTCAGCAGGGAGATCTAACACAACACAAACACAGAGAACAGCTTCAAACAACTCATACAGAAATTGGAAGCCCGATAAAAACTGTAAACTGTGGATGACTTAGATTTGGTTGAAGGTGAAGCAAATATTTTGAACAGAGAAATTTGAAGCATTTGAAGGAATTTGGATCCAAATCACTGTAAAAACAAGAACATTGACTTAAAAACAATTCATTGTTGCATCGATCAGTATGGGACATGAGTCATTAAACTGAGACTGAAAAAATACAATGCTAAGAGCAATTTAAAATGTAATCCTTTCAGAAATAGCCCTGTTATACAGAAATATGACCCATGTAACATGCTATTACAATAAGGTGAGGCCTTTCTGTTTATCATCTGTTTTATGCTAGTGAAATATATTAATTCAGATCTGCTGTGTAGTATTTCCTGAACTACCCCAGGGATACCCTAAATGAGAAAAGTAATGTAATCTAAATGGCTTATCTACCAAAAGAATATGACTGAATAAAAAAATTTAAAAAATTTAGATGAGGCCTAAGATAAAGAAAAAATAAAGAGAAGTCTTGCTAATCACCAAGATAGAGAATAAACAAGAGATGGTGAGCACATCTTCGCCTGCAGCAAATAGAAGGCCGAAAATAGAATATAGAGGCAATAAAATGAGAGCAAAACCAGAGGAGAGTCTGTTATGGCAGTCTTCAATGCCTGGACTACACTGTGTTTGAATTCACACACAGATTTGTCTCAACAAACTGTCAAGGGACTTAAGTCACAGGATTATTTGAGGTTGAAGGACCACGCTGAAGTTGATTTCAAAAACTAAACTGTAACCTCCCTACAGACCAAAGTGTATCCGTCTTCATGAACTATGAAATAGTATCTCACAGAGACTTCATTGCTTTGGGATGCACCCTTCATGGAAATTGACGGCGGCGACCGACTTACGACGAGGCTCCGAAGTGGCAGCGGCCATCTTGGACCGAGGCTCTGAAGTGGCAGCAGCCATCTTACGTCGAGGCTCTGAAGTGGCGGTGGCCATCTTACGTTGAGGCTCTGAAGTGGCGGCGGCCATCTTACGTCATGACTTCGGGGTAGAGGTCTGCACGGGACTGTTTTTTTCGTCCAGCTCCCGCCCGCTCCCACAATGGTTCTATTCCGCACAAACCCGCTCCCGCCGAAAATTCACTTTGTGTTCACCCGCTATCCGCATATAGTGATTTTCTTCCCGACCCGACGGGTCCCGCTAAAGATCGTTTCCAGAATCTGAGAGTGATTGAGGATAACAAATATAAAATGTTGCATATATACAAGATTTGTTATTTGTCTATAATGCTGTCAACACCATCCACGCAAGAACAGAATGACGCTGACTGACGACCGTTTCAGAACGTCTCTCCTCCAAAATCCGATCACAAATGTTGAATGATCACTCGCGCAGACCTCTAATGCAAAGAACATATCTAGCCAGGTTTCTCAGGACAGGGAACTGGGGACTATGTAAACGCCGCCACTGCAGAAAGATTTGTTCACTTCAAGTCCAAGCAGAGATGCGCTGATGTCAAAGCATCTCGAGAGCGACCGGGATATTGTCAGACCGCCCGCTCCCGCCTAATGTACACTATAGTTACCGACCGCAATCCGCCTTTCATTCAAAATTTAATCCCGCGCAGCAAGAAATCTTATCGGGTCCTGCGGTTAATGCAGACCTCTACTTCGGGGATATTCAGGCAGGCGGGAATGGACAGAGTCGCTGGAGGGGTATGTGGAGGGAACCAGCGGAAGGTGAGCTGACCAGGCCACGTATGTTTCTGATGGGGCTGGACAAGGAGGATACGTTTTCTCTTTAACTTCTTCTACTTTAAAATTAGAACCATTTAAATAAGAGAGTTAGGGAGCCCGCAGGAATGGAGACGGTGAGTATCAATGGAGTCCTTGAAGTAAGCATAAAGAGAGTCCTAATGCAAACGAGAACGTACAACTAAGGAAGGTGAGTGGTGCGCTTAAGGATAGCTGTGGTGACGAGTGGATGGCTTACAGGTGTGGGTGATTACTGAGTGGTGGAGTGAGTGCAGGTGAGGGCCAGGGAGGAGTATGGGAGATGGAGTCCAAAACTGACGGGAGCTGTAACAGTCTGGGCATCGAGGTTATGAGTTTCTGGAGTTTTGGTGTTGGAATTTGATCCCATTCTTGCCTGATATAGGTTTCCAACTGCTGAAGAGTTTGTGGTCATCTTTCGTTTAATGATGCACCAAATGTTCTCTATAGGTGAAAGATCTGGACTGCAGGCAGGCCAATTCATCACCCGGACTCTTCTACGACGAAGCCATGCTGTTGTAATAGCTGCAGTATGTAGTTTTGCATTGTCCTACTGAAATACACAAGTCCTGAAATAGACGTCATCTGTTGCTCTAAAACCTTTATATACCTTTCAGCATTCATAGTGCCTTCCAAAACATGCAAGCTGCCCATACCGTATGCACTTATGCACCCTCATACCATCAGAGATGCTGGCTTTTGAACTGAATGCTGATAACACGCTGGAAGAACTCATTCCTCTTTAGCCCTGAAGACACGGTGTCTGTGATTTCCAACAAGAATGTCAAATTTGGACTCGTCTAACCATAGAACACTTTTCCACTTTGAAACAGTCCATTTTAAATGAGCCTTGGCCCACAGGACATGACGGCGCTTCTGGACCATGTTCACATATGGCTTCCTTTTTGCATGATAGAACTTTAGTTGGCACGGCGGATTGTGTTTACCGACAGTGGTTTCTGGAAGTATTACTGGGCCCATTTAGTAATGTCATTGACACAATCATGCCGATGAGTGATGCAGTGTCATCTGAGGGCCCGAAGACCACGGGCATTCAATAAAGGTCTTCGGCCTTGTCCCTTATGCACAGAGATTTCTCCAGTTTCTCTGAATCTTTTGATGATGCTATGCACTGTAGTTGATGAGATTTGCAAAGCCTGTTTTAAAGGGTCATGAAACCCCAGAACACATTTTTTGAGCTGTGAACAGATATGTATAGGCTTTGAAAACACTAAAGGTACACTCTAAAAAATGCTGGGTTAAAAAAACCCAAGCTGGGTAAAATATGGACAAACCCAGCAGGTTGGGTTAAAAGGCACCTATTATGCCCTCTTTCACATGATGTAATATAAGTCTCTGGTCTGGTCAAGTTTCAGCTTAAAATACCCCACAAATTTGCCCCTATTTGGGGGTGAGCAAAAGCACGCCTTTTACTATATTACTATATTGCTGGCTAAAAAATAAATCCAAAATTGGTTGAAAAAAATGGCTGGGTGAAAACAACCCAATCCCTGGTTTTGTCCATATTTAACCCAGCAGTTTTTAGAGTGTATTCATTAATTTTATTTATAATTTGAAATTAGTTATTTTTGCATTTTTCAGAGCGATTTCTGTCTTCCGGTTTGAAAAGCAAAGTCGGAGCAACGTCACAAAATCTGACGTCATCGTGTACTACCGGCAAGATCCGGAGTGCTGATTGGCTCCAAGTATGGGCTGGTTGAACATGCTGAAGTCAACAATTTCTGCATGTATGCATGTCTCTGTTTCATTGGTTGAAACACTCCCCCTACACTCCCACTTTTCCAGAGCTTTACACGCCCATGTTTACAGAGATTTTCCAGCTCAGAGGTGTGAATGACCAGGCTAAAACAGGGGGGTTTCATGACCCTTTAAAAGTATTCCACAATCTTTTTACGCACTCTTTCACAGCTCTGACCATCTTTACTTCTGACAGACTCTGCCTCTCTAAGACATCCTTTTATAGCTAATCATGTTACAGACCTAATATCAATTAACTTAATTAGTTGCTAGATGTTCTCCCAGCTGAATCTTTTACAAATTTCTTGTTTTTTCAGCCATTTGTTGGCCCCGTGCCAACTTTTTTGAGACTTGTGGCAGGCATCAAATTTGAAATGTGCTCATTTAGTGGATAAGAGTGTAAACTTTATCTGTTTAAACATGTGTTCTGTTATCTGTGTTCTATTGTGAATAAAATAATGGCTCATGTGATTTGAAAGTCTTTTAGCTTTCATTTTATTCAAATTTAAAAAACGTCCCAACATTTCCGGAATTCGGGTTGTACAAAATATTAATATCTGTTTAGTAATCTGAAAGAGAACATACTATTTGAACTGAAAAAGCCCTGATACTGATACAGTCTGCTTCTGTCAGCCTGATGTCAACAACAAAACAATAAAAATTGCAAATATTGGCCAATGTCAATATAAAGTCACTGATAGTATAGAGCCCTAGTTTTACATGAGATCAGGGGCACTGACCTGAGGAAGCACTAAAGACAGACAAAACAACACAAATCAAAAGATGCTGACAGATGCCAGACGCAGCAACTTTTGGAGGCTCTTGAGTCTTAACATAAGTGACAGTGACGTGACTCTTGAGAGCGACAGAGAGAAGTACAGGAGGCAGGCTGTCACATTACAGAAAGTGCCAAACATGCAGAGTATCATGGGAAATGAGGTTGCACACTAGAGACGGTGTGTGTATTCTAAATTCTGAATATCTAGTTTGCATGATATTGCACAAGACCAAAAGAACTTTGAAAGCATCAGAATTTAAGAAAAAACATCACTTCAATTTGAACTAAATGACTGATGATAGTTGTTGACAGTTACTCAAATAAGAACCACAGCTATGGGACTTCGTATGGCCTCAGGTGTCATACTACTCCAAATTAATATATTCAAGGAGACATATGATGGAAAACAAGAATTTACTTGATCTTTTAAAATAAAAAAGCTATGTACAGTAGATAATACTTTGTTCAAAACACAAAGCTCCCTTCCCAGTCCAGACAGACTTTGTTTCCAGCCAAGCTGCATGGTATTGGTGTCAGAAACACTAGCACATTAGCATATAATCATTGACATATGCATTTCGACATTTATTAAGTTCTGTCATGACAACTCT
This sequence comes from Anabarilius grahami, assembly GCA_003731715.1. Classification (NCBI taxonomy): domain Eukaryota; kingdom Metazoa; phylum Chordata; class Actinopteri; order Cypriniformes; family Xenocyprididae; genus Anabarilius; species Anabarilius grahami. The sequence continues at coordinate 2,870,886 of RJVU01059333.1, read as the reverse complement.
TGGAGAGATTGGCATGGTAATGGATATGGCAATGTTAATATATTTGGTGTTGCTGCTGCACATATAATGTACATGAAATAACCCCTTTAGCAGATCTATAAAGGTGGAGCTGGGGATTGTGGATGGTTTCTGAAAGCATGCTGCAGACTGCTAACAGCCAGTATTTGAATGTTGAGCCGCAGCTCATTGGCCGCTAATGCAACAGCAACCAATCAGCTGTGCTATGTAGATAACGATGTGATCGCTACCAAATTGAGATAAGGACCTATCAGCCTGCGCCATCTAGAGTTTCATGACAGAACTAGTTATTTTTAGCAACTTACTTTGCCGTAATGAATGATCCAGTTACAGTTAAGTTAAAGGGTAAGTTCACCCAAAAATGAAAATTCTGTCATTAATTACTCTCCTTCATGTTGTTCCACACCCATAAGACCTTTGTTCATCTTTAGAACACAAATTAAGATATTTCTGATAAAATTTCCGATGGCTCAGTGAGGCCTGCATTGAAAGCAAGTTAATTTACACTTTCAAACACCCAGAAAGGTACTAAAGTTATATTTAAAACAGTTCATGGGAGTACAGTGGTTCCTTAACATGACCTTAATGTCATGAAATGACAAGAAAAATAATGACTTCATTCAACAAATTTCGAGTGATGGGCGATTTAAAAACACTGCTTCATGAAGCTTCGAATCTGTACGAATCTTCTGTTTTGAATCAGCGGTTCGGAGCGTCAAAGTCACGTGATTTCAGTAAACGAGGCTTCATTACGTCATAAGTGTTTTGCAATTTCAATGGTTCACCACTGGGGGGGCGTGACTTTGGCAGTTTGATACAAGCTCTGAACCACTGATTCGAAACAAAAGATTCATAAAGCTTCGAAGCTTCGTGAAGCAGTGTTTTGAAATCGCACATCACTAGATATTGTTGAATAAAGTTGTTATTTTTCTCGTCACTTCATGACATTAAGGTTGAACCATTGTAGTCACATGAACTGTTTTAAATATAACTTTAGTACCTTTCTGTGTTCTGAAGATGAACGAAGGTCTTACGGGTGTGGAACGACATGAGGGTGAGTAATAAATGACAGAATTTTCATTTTTGGGTGAACTAACCATTTAATAGAGGTAATTTAAATACAGAAGATTTGTCTGTTTTTTATTACATAATTTTTATTTTTTAAAACTTTTGTTTTGCTACATTTTGGCTTTTACAAACATATGTTTTGATTTGTTACATTTTTGTTTGATTTTTATAAACATTTACT
>RJVU01059333.1:2857065-2869541 GCA_003731715.1 Anabarilius grahami | reverse complement strand
GTTACTTTTTTGTTTATAAGATCATAAATGTTTTTGCTACAGGAAACGTGAAAAACAAGTGTACATCTGGGGAAAAAATGCTACAAAAGTGTTGAATACAAGCAATTTAAAAAACATTTTTTTTTTTTACAAATGCTTTGATTTGTTGCATTTTTTGCATTTTTGTTAGATTTGTAGAAATGTTTTTTTTAAAACAGATGTTTGTTTTGTTTGTTTAGCTTTTGTATGTTCTTACCAATGTTTGTTTTGTTACACTTTTGTTTGTTTTAAAACACAATTGTTTATATGACTGTTTATGCTACAAGAAACTGGAAAAACAAGTGAAGTTCTAGGGAAAAATGTTACAAAAGTAGTGTAGAATACACCTCTAAAATGTTAAATGTGGACAAAACACTCTTAAAAATAAAAGTTCTTTATTGGCATCGATAGTTCCATAAAAAAAATTTAACATCCATGGAATATTTCCATTGCACAAAAGATTCTTTATAGTGGAAAAGGTTTCTTTTTATTATAAAAATGTTCTTCACACTAAGAACAAAAATTGTTCTTTTAAGAACTGTTCACTGAAAGATTCTTCTATGGCACTGCTGCGAAAACCTCCTTTTTTTAAACTGTTATTTTTAAGAGTGTAGGCATAAATTACAAAAAGTCACCTGTGTGACCTTCTGTTACCTGTTCCAGGAGGTCCTCCACCTTCCTCTGCCAGCTCTCCCTGGCTGCCATCACCTCCAGGTCTCTCTGCTGGGAAAGTTGTGTCAGGGCCACCTGTTTCTCTACCTGATATTCGGCTGTAAGCTCTTCCCGAAGACCCTTCAGCTCAGCCCTGAGATGAAAAAGAGAAGGAGAGGGCGCAACTGACAGGGTGAAACAGATACAAGGACACATTACTTAAACAGCGTGGAAGTGACTCTGAAAGTAAGATATTAAAATGTTAATAAGAACCTCACAGATGTCTCAGTAACCTTCAGATCACTGTATATTGTGTGCTGCTCTGCGATTAGATGTTAACCTCTTACTCTTGTAATTAGCATATTTTAATCCAAATGCATGCCTGTGTAAGAGGATTTGTCACAGGCTTTCATGCAGGACAGACTGCTCCTATTTTAGGTTTGATTTGCCGTGTGCACTCTCTAAAAACCAAACACTGTGTACAGTCACAGTTTATTCAATTTAATGCACTGTGCACAGAAAATCTCGCTCTGTTTTTAGCTCCGTCTTCTCGACAGTATGTATGACTCATATGTTTTGTGCAACACCTTAGAGCATCGGTCCACTTGAGATCCAGCTCCTCTGTGATTTTGTCCATTTTCTGTTTCTCCTCTGTTTTGATCGCGATGACCCTGGCTTCATGTTGCTGTTTCTGGGTTTCTATCTCCTCCTGTGAGAGGACAATGATTCATCATGGGAAAAGCAAAGAGAGAAAGCAGTTTCCAGTAGAGCTGATTATACAAATGGCATCTTTAGACATGCAGGCTCTTCCTGCACTTCGCAGGCTTTAGTGCAAAACAAAAGCGGCTGGTTTTGGGTGTCTTAAAAATTGAATGAGGCTTAATTTTTCTTTTAAGATCTTCACCACGCTCCATTATCCGTCTCCTATTGCAGTGATTGCCACGCCAAACTCCCGCTTCTCCCTCTAAACGCTGAGATGCGTCAGTGGTTTTCACGCTTCTAAAAGCGTGAAAGAACTTGAACATTTTATATCAACATCTCTAAAAGCTGCTTCTATTTTTCTATCTAATGAGAGCCTAACTCAAAATGCAAGTAATTCATAATAAATGGAGTTTAAAAAAAAAGTGGAGCGTTTTACTTGTAGGTCTGTGAGCAGATTGCTTGTCTCTCTCACTCTCGCCCTAGTGGCATCCAACTCGATGAGAAGCTTTTCCTGGCTGTCTTTAAGACAGGAGATATGGCTCTCAGCAGAATCCAGATTTTCTTCACTCTCCTTCACAAGATCCTTCAAATGGGACACCTGAGAGAAGGCACAAAGACAATCAAATGCATGTATAAAATCAAAATATATGGGTCATTCTTACTATGCATTACATTTTCTTACATACATGTCTTAATATCATCAAGAAAATAAATTTTAAACAATTTTTAAAGATGGAAATTATATAACAGTATATCATTTTCATCACAATATTTCAATAAACTCTAGTTTGGTGGCCATCTTTAAATAAAAATGTGCTTTAAATAAAGACATTTAGCAATTTATAAAAAAAAAATTCTTCATGATGTCCTTTTTCTTATTTAAATATTACAAAAGACATTCTTCAGGAAGTCAGGAATCATTTTTTTTCACAGTGGTGAAAAAAAAAACAAGCATTAGCAATGAATTCTGTGGTGTTTTGGCTTTTCTTTAAACTCTAAAGCAATATAATATAATATAATATGAAAGATAATTATAAGTTGTCATATTAGACTGATATTGGAAGCAGACGATATCAATATCGGCGTAAAATATAATAATTATTAAACAGGTACTGGGGGAAAAACACATAAACATGGTTTATGAAAAATGTAAATTGGCATGTTGCTGGTTCAACTTTGTCTAACAGCTCTGTCCAGCGAAACTTAAAGCAGTGTTATTTTAGTATCAGTGAGATAGAATTATAGTTATATTTGTATTTTCTGTTTTCATTTTAATTTTAGTTTTAGTTAAAGCTCTAGTAATTTTGTTGTTTTTGTCATTTTTATTAGTTTTTTTTAAATGTCTATGTATTTTTAATATTTTTATTTCAGTTTTAGTTATTTTAGCGCATCAAGTTAAACTAAATGAAAATGAGAAATGTTTCCTTGTCAACTAGCTGAAATAAAATAAGTTTTCTTTTTATATATTTTTTTATTTTAATTTATATTTTAATTTTAAAATAAAAANCGGCTTATATAGTCACCTGCCCCGCCCATTTCGGCGGGAAGATTCGCGCGCTCTTCGCCTATAGGCTGCGCGGCCGTGCCGCGCCGTCATTGGTTCAACGACTTGTCTATGAGTGAACCAATGACGGTGCAGTTGCACTGCGTTATTGAAAAAGGCTTCAGTAACGGGGAAAAAGGGAGACTTTTCCCCATACGCAGTACGAAGTGGAGTATCGAAAGGGAACACGGGACTGAGAGGTAATCCTTGATCAAAGTTAAGTTGTTTTTAATGATTTCCTGTGGTGGTAGGATTGATTGATCTCATCTCATAATTTAAAAATTTTTAATAAAATTCTAGCTACCATGAGATGTGTTTTGAAGCAGAAAAGTTTAACAAAAATTTAACAGCTGTTAATATAAACCTCTTGGTTGGCCATGTTGAGCTTTGTAGTGAGTTCCTCTCGTATGGTCTCCAGTTGCTGTTGCAGGTGGTTTCTTTGCTCTTCCAATGACAGACGCCGGATATCAAACTGTTGTCTCATCTCCTGGCAGAGTAAACATGAAAAGAAAACATTAGAAAAGCCATAGTAGAGCATCGAAATGAGAGGTGAATCCAGACAGTAGTCTTTTTCAATTAATTACACAGAAGCTGTAAAAGAGCTTTGTTGAGAACAGAGACATTTTCAAAAAATAAAGTGACATGATTGTCATGAGATGACAAGAAGATTAGTCTCAATAATTGACATGATTGAGAGCTATTTTTATGGAGCATCACAAAAACTGTGGGAATAATATCACTGTCACATTGTCATCATTGCAATGAGAAACGGCTGTTTGCATAATCAACACCACTCAACGAGGAGCAGAAAATGTAATTAGGCATAGCTCTCAGGGTTTCAATAGATGGTTTGGGAACAGTGGTAATCCACCAGTCTTGTTTAGTAATATTTTTAATTTGTTTTGCATTAAGATGATGCAGTTTATTTTTATGAAACAGAACACAGAGAATAACAAAAAGCAAAAGAGAACACAAGGGAGGGAATATCTACAGCGAAACTGCTAATAAAGCAAAAACTTAAAGCTGAGAATAGATCTGAATAAGCACTTAAGCACTAAATCCATAGTAAAAATATATGTTCTTACACTGAGCAGCTGATTCTTCTCTCTCTCAGCGGAATTGCGAGCACTTTCCTGCTGGATTCTGTGTTTCTCCTTGAGTTCTTCTAAGGACTCTGCCTGGCTTTCTTTCAGACAGGCCGTTTCCTCCTCGTATTTGGCCCTGATTTGCGCCAGCTCCATATCATAGCTCTGCTTTTCCTCACGAAGTGACTGCCAAAACAGCACAGCTTCATTTACACATTGTCAAGACTCGATATCTTCTGTTGAACACCTGATAATAGTTTTCAGTTGGCAGTGACTGATTTCAAAATACTGTTTAGCAACAGTTTGTGTACAAGATATTTAGTTTGTATGATTATAAAGTACCAATTCCTAGGGATGTAACCAAATACTCAAGATTACAGGGGACTAAATGTAAAAGTCAAATAATCTGTCAGTGGAAAACTCATATTGATCAAGCAATAATTATTTAATATTGGAGGGCATTTGTCATGTTGCATCAATGTAACCTATATTAGGACATTAAAAGTTGAAATACACTACAATTTAAAAGTCTGGAGTCGGTAAGATTTTTTTATGTTTTTGAAAGAAGTCTCTAATGCTTTAATATATTATTATAAAAATGTTTAATATATTTTAAAATGTCATTTTGTAAGTCACTTTAGATAAAAGTGTCTACTAACTATATTAAAGGGAACCTATTATGCCCCTTTTTAAAAGATGTAATATAAGTCTCTGGTGTCCCCAGAATGTGTCTGTGAAGTTTCAGCTCAAAATACCCCACAGATTATTTATTCTAAGTTGTAAAATTTGCCCCTATTTTGGTGTGAGCAAAAACACATCGTTTTTGTGTGTCACTTTAAATGCAAATGAGCTGCTTCTCCCGGCCCCCTTTCCAGAAGAGGGCGGAGCTTTAACAGCTTGCACTTCGGTTGCTCAACAACAACAATGCTGGAGAATCTCACGCAGCCAAAATGATGATTGTCGGTAACGGTGTTCAGCCTTACACTGTTCAAACCGGAGTCGGACACTGATGGAGAGACTCAGGAAGAAGTTACAACTTTTAGAAAGCATCTGGATGTTTCTGAATGGTTAGTGGATAAATTTATGTAGTTGCTGTGGAGTTGATTCAACTCATCGACTAGCATCGACTAGACTCTTTAGTGCAAATCCAGCGTTGACCCTTGTTTGTGAAGCAGTTCGGCGTAAAAAAAAATGTGATACATTTTTTTTAGGATTCTTTGATGAATAGAAATTTGAAAAGATCAGCATTTATTTGTGTGCTTAATTATTTTAATTCATCCTCGCAGAATAAAAATATTAATTTCTTTCAAAATAAATACTTACTGACCCAAAACTTTTGAAAGGTATGTAATATAAAAAGAAAAATGATGAGGAATGACTTGCCTTCTCCAGAGTGAGGATCTTCTGATGCTGTTGTTCTTCCAGTGTTTGAATCTGTTTCTGAAGTCTCTCTCTCTCCTCCTCCAGCTGGAGGATCTTCTCCCTCAGGCGGTTCTGCTCGGAGCCAAGATCCCTGATAGTGGCCTCGTGGCTCATTTGGGTCGCTTGAAGAGAGCCTATCTGACCTGTTAATGAAATACATGGGGTGTGTTGTTAGATTAATTCTTCCTCAAAAATTCAATGTGGACATATTATTTGTGGATATGAAGGAGTCAATTGCAAATTCAAAAACTGAGCAGCATTTTTTGCAAGTGAAAATTCAGAGCTACGCAAATCAATCCCTGCCAAGCTATCACAAAACTGTAACCTTTCTAAAAAACCTCTCACATTGCAGCTTCAGTGAGTCACAGTCATATGCTGAAGAAAAATGTAATTTGGTCATGACATTATTCTCACTGGCTTTGTGAAGGATTTCATTGGCCTGCTGCTGAACTCGATCTCTGCTTCCATCCAGCTCATATTCTGTATCTTTCAGCTGCATCACCCAAATCTCTCCATCTTGTATGGCCTCTTCCAGCTGCTTGTGTAACTCCTGTCAAGGAAAAAAAAACTTAAATTACTTTTCTGAGATGCATTATTATTTTATAAAGCATATAAATTCACAAACTCATCTCAGTGTTGTTTGTTTCTTTTCATTTTAAAATAAGCACCCAACACATTTTGAAGAGAATTGCCACTTTTGGCCTTGTGGAGTCTAAACAAACATTTCACATTCATACTTTTTGTAATTTGGCCACAAACAATGTACAGTGTACTGTTCAAACATGCATCATGAGAGAATTCTGTCATTTTTATCATTTTTCTGAACCATCATTAATATTTTTCATTAATAACACCACATCTCAAATTATGTTGTGTTTAATAGCATTGTGTAATGGAAATTACATTTTAAATATTTTGGAATACAGCCGTCACTTTTGTCCTACTAAAGCTTATTTCATAGCTAACATTTTATATATTCCAAATAAATACAACTAAATATTATTTTCACACGTTTGCAAAGTTACATTTGGGAAATAATGCACAATATATTATCTTTAGCTCATGCATGTCATTTTTATACTTTGTCAGATATTTTTTATTTATTTTTTTACTTTTGATCAAATTTTATTATGGTCAAAGTTATGGTATGTGAAAATAAGGTAAATTAAAAATACACTACCGTTTGCCAAAACTTTGGGGTCAGTAAGATTATTTTTAAAGAAATTAATACTTTTATTCAGCAATAATGCATTAAATTAATCAAAAGACAATAAAGACAATTAAGATTTCTATTTTAAATATTTATCAAATTTTCTATTTATCAAAAAATTCCTGAATAAAAGTATCAGTTTCTAAAAAATATTAAAAAGGAATTACATCTTAAAAAGTATTAAAATAAAAAGAACCAGTTATTTTAAATTGTAATATTTTGTTATTGGTTTTAATTATTGTTTGTTGTTGTTGTTATTTGTTATTGACTGCATTTATGTTTTATTGTTGAATATTATTGTTTTTATTATATTTTTTAACAAATAAATGTAGTATTGGTAAGCATAACAACTTCTTTCAAAAACAAAATTACTAGTGTACATTAAATGGTTTATTTCATTTCTTATTATATTATAGTTTTTAAAAATATCTCATATTTATGATAGATTTCCATTTTTAGATTGAAATTTTGGGTTTGGGAAAAGGCTTAAATGATAAAATCTACAATAAAAGGTAATAAAATTAAAGACACTGTAAGACATTTCCAAGACTATTTTAATATGACTTTAATATAACAGAAAAATTCTGACAGTTTTAATAAAAAAATCAACCCCATAAAAGTGCCTAGAGTTGGAGAAGCACTCTTCAATGAATCTTCATTTACTGAAAATGCTAAAATCATTACCGTAATTGTGACTTCTGCATTGTTAAGAGACGCCTGGAGTCTGTTGGTCTTGTCCCTGCTCTCTCGCGCCTCATCCTGAGCTCTGTGTAGTTCAGCGCGGAGTTTACATAGGGTCCTCTGAAGAGCCGCCTCCTGCATCTGAAACTCCTTCCTCAGTTCCACCTCCGTCCTCTTCCAGGCCAGCAAGTTCTCTGTTGTGAGCTGCTGCGTTCGCCTCATGGCCTCCAGCTCGCGTTCATAGAACCCTTGAGCCTTGCTCAGCTTGGCCTCGTATTCCTCCACCAGCCGGACCTTGTCCTGCATCAGCTCCTCCACGCGCTCCATGAGCGACTCCAGCTCGGTACGGTGTAGCTCGGCCAGTTTCTCCTGTTCCAGGCTTGAGGACGCACTCTGGTTCTCCTGGCTTTCCAGCAGCTCCTGGACTTCCTGTCGGTGGACTGACTTGAGCTCCTCCAATGCCCGCCGTTTTTCCTGCTCAAACTGGGCTTGCACCTGGCTGAAGGAGCGCAGCTTCTCTTCAAACTCATGCCGCATCTCCTCCACTTCACGGGACATGGATACCACACGTTGTGTGTGCTGGGCCTCCGTGCAGAGCTGTGTGTCCTCCATGCGCTGACGGTACATCTCGAACTCTGCCAGCGCTTGGCGCTTCATGTGTTCGTGCAGCTCCACGGATTCCTCCAGGGACTGTAGGCGCCGTTTTAGGTCGGCCTCGTCCCCGATTTTGCTCTTGTAGTGAAAGATCTTCTCTCGAGTCTCCGTCAAGATATGCTGCACCTCCTCATCATGGGCCTCCTTCAGAGACTGGATGGCATCTTCATGCTCGTCGTTTTTCGTGTTGAGGGCGTAAATGACCTATGAGAAACATGGGTGATGATGAAGAATCAGTTTTTATACAGCTGCAGAAAATTCATTTCTGGACAGCCTCTTTCATCTCACTCCCTCTAAAAATCTGTGATTAGATGTCAGCACCCTTAAAATCTGTGATTATGTGTCTGCTCGGTCTTCATGTTTACTGAAAACAGCAGCTGCGGTAAGAAATTTGAGTTTATTTTACATGGATTATTTCACTTATGAGTCATAATATTAAGTATTGGTGGATCCAATCATAGTCAACACAGGTCAGGAAAGTACATTGTGGAGGTCAGATCTTTATTTCTCTGAAACACAAAATAAGATATTTTGAATGTCTGTTTTTTTTTTTTTTTTCAATACAATGAAAGTTCATGGGGCCCAGTGTTGTTTTGGACCCCACTGACTTCCATTGTATAGACAAAAACTGTTGAAACATATCTTCTATTGTATACCAGAGAAGACACACAGGTTTGGAATTAGAGCTGGACAATATGACCTAAAATTAAAATCTCGATTAACTGAACTGAATTTTTGTTTGTTTGTTTGTTTTTTGCTTTTTTTGCCCTCATAGTTCGCTGACTGTACTGTAAATATGCTTGACTATTAAAGGTGGGATATTTTTTCCTAATGAAAGAGTGCTCTGACATAACAGCTCACTTTCAGCAGTTATTTTATCTATGGTTTGTAACATTTCTTACAGATATCTGCTCGTTGTAAATCAGATACAAATAAATGAACACAGTATCAGTACATTTATTTGAATGCATTAATGAGAGAGCGATTGCGTGTGTGAATTATTCATACTTTCTCTCTATTAATTATGAAGCTGTGGATTGTACTTAGTTACTTCAAAAGCATAAAAATATATGCTATAACTTTTGAGTTTCTAAGGTACTTTAGTGATAATTCACAACGTAGACAAACAAGATTCTGCGCTCCTCTCTGTGCGCGCGATCTTCACGTGATGTGCAGCTACTGTCTGTATGAGTGTTCGTGTGCCACAATCCATCAGTGCAGTAGCTCAATATAATGATACATACTGTATCTAATGGTCTAAATTCGCTTGAATGTCCAAACTGGCAAGCCTTAAAACACATACAATTGACAAAGTTTAGTGAAGACGCAAGTGAAAGTGATCTGGCTTCAGGGCTCGTGCGTTTTCAGACACATGATGTGACTTGGCTCTCTGTGCACAGAAAACAGAGGTGTTGTCCATATTGTTTTTCTTGAATGGTGTAAAATCACTTCAATGTTCAAACTGGCAAGCTTTTAAACACATAAAATTTGCAAACTTTTGTGAGGACGCAAGTGAAAGTGATCTCACTTCGGGGCTCGCACGCTGTCTATGTGTGTTGACTAGGCATTTGAGTTAGCCTCCATGTTGCTTCCATGCCGCTGACTGGACGGGGCAAAGTCACGTGACTACACACAAGGTAGAATGGATTAAAAAATAAATAAATAAGGGAACAAGGGAAAATTATGTTGGTTAGAAGTTCTGAATTTCGGTTTCGATTCATTTCCGATTAATCGTCCAGCCCTAACTAAGGGTAAGTAAATGACGGGTGAAAACTTGAACTGAACTGAGCTGGATGATCACACTATTGTCTTCTGACACTTACTGAAATGAACTGAATCAACATTAAACTGACTTGAGCTGAATAACTATTCAGACACTATTGTCTTCGGTACAGTTGTTTATAGCTAAATTGTTTATGGCTAAAAACCCTGTCATGTCATAACTGATGAACTTTACACAGTTAGTGAACTGAACTGAATCAACACTACACTGATTTGAGCTAAATAATGACACTATTTTCTTTGTAGAGCTGCTTAATAGCAGAGTTTGTTAAAGTTGTCTCATATTTGTTAGTTTCCATCATTGATTCTATTATTTTCCTATACTGTGAAGCTGCTTTGAAACAATTGGTATTGTATAAAGTGCCATAAAAATAAAGCTGATTTGACCTGTAGTTTCTTTTTAAGCCAAGAAATATTCCCTTCAAGCCACACGAAGATGTCTTGTGCACCTCCAAAGTGTGCACCACTGTCACCAAATCAGACATAAGAACAGATGAAAACAAACAGAGAAAAACTGCACTCCAATCAGGACATATACACATCTAAAGTGACAAAAAAATGGAGGAATAGACATTTCTGACCTCTTGCAAGCACCACAGAGCACTGGCAACCAAAACAGATCCTTTCTATTGACCATTTTGGATAAACATATATTCATATTTATGCTGTTTCAATGCTCTATATCCAATTTGCCCATTCCAATACAAATATTTAAGTGTATTTTTTGTTATGTATCTTCTTGCATACATAATATATGTTCAGAGTCCTCAGAGCTTCTGTAAACCAAATCCAATTCCTTGTATTTCTATAAAGCTCTTTCTGATTTGGACCAAGTCCTTAATTTAATAAACAAGAGTCTGTTTTCCTTTCGGAGCCAACAGTTTTTCCAGCCAAACATTTCATAATCACGACTCTCTTTCGGTGTGCTTAAAGAGTTGCACATCAAAGCAAGCCGCCCTCACTTGCTGCTGTTCTCCTTTTCATCTTTAATTGATTCCTTTCTGTCGCATCCATGTTATTAACATACTGTAAGGACTCCCTATTCTGCACAACTGTAGTTATGTAGTTTAATTAGTGTATTAATACATTCCCTGTCAGTTTAAAACTAGATTTTCCTAAACAAAGCTCTTGATTTAGTTTACTTAAAAATACCACATTGAAAAGGTGGATTAGATGTGCATTTAAAAGGGATTTTAATAGCTCAAAAACTAACATTTAATTATCATGTTTAAACAGCATGTCTTAAAAGAAACTTATGAAAACATACAGTATAAACACAATTTCACAATTTGTACAGTCCTTACATTACTTCTGAATAGGGTCTTATAAATAAATGCAATTTGCACATAACCTTAAACAGTATTGCACATAACCTAAGTCCTTTTTGAACACAGCAAAATCATACTGTTTACTATTGTAAAAAAAAAAGGACCCAAACACAAACAACATCTAGATTGAATACTAGTCACATTTCTGTGAAACGCATGCCTACTTTGTGGTAAAATCTTGTATCTGCATGCCTACTGGATTTTGTTTACATCAAAAGAACAAATGAAAATCATCTGAAAGGGAAAATAAGAGGTTAATTATTGTTGTTTTCACGCATACATCAAATTGAGGTCTGGGACTCTAAACAAAAACAGTGAAATAATGAATGAAATTAAATCTGAGGTAAAATGAATACGGCACACGCACTATTGATAAACATGAATGTTAATAATCTACAGTAGACTGATTATCTCTGCATTAAAGACTCATTATGTAAGATGCGTTGTTTTTGTAGAAATTAATCGTAGATTAAATGCAGTTTGCCAATCTTGTCTGGGATTATAAACAGATTTTTGCAGGGGAAAAAAACACTGCAGTTCAAAAATATGCTATATGTAGGGCATCATCTCTATGGGGGATAAGGATTAAACATCATGCAGAATCCTGGTGACTGTATATTCATATTAAAGTTGAGATAATACAATCTAAAATCAGACAATTTCCCTAAAATATGAGCAATGTGATCATACCAACCTTAGTGAGTTGTGCTATTTTTTTACTCATCTTCAGGTGCAGATCTTGAGTGTATTCCATGGTCAGCGCAGATTCGTAGAGTAAATGGCTGGATGTGGAGGATGGACTGGTGCTTGATCCAGAAGCAGCAGCGGGAGGATTGATACCCGGAGCAGCGCTGTACGGCGGCTGCCAGCCCGTTCCCGTCGCCATCTTCACGTACTGTCACGATCAAAAAACCCTTGCAAGTGGGTTAAGGATGATCCTGCGCCATCAGTATACCTGTCATCCATATGAATTCATGTAGACCCATCATCCTGTTTGTCTATACGTGTCGATCACCGTTCGGAGATGAAAGTACTGTTCACCTGACTCAATAAACAATCAATATTCTTAGCGCCTGATATTAGCGATTCATGACAGACGTGGTTATTACTGGTTTACATCAGCCGGACATCAATGGCGGGAATGAAAATGAACTGAGCGCTACAAATGTAACATTCGAGCATCACCACATACGCGCACAGTGGAAGATGCGGAGCGAGGAGAGAGAGTTGTAAATGACGTCAGAGCAGTACGGTTGTCTCTCTCTCGCTGCTTTTCTGCTGCAAATACGTGATATAAATACAAAAGGGCCCAAGAATTATCACAACAAAGAATAGCACGAACTATGACATACCAACAAGCATCATTAGTGGTAATTTGCTCATTTCAGTATGGTTAGTTG
>RJVU01059333.1:2831908-2856662 GCA_003731715.1 Anabarilius grahami | reverse complement strand
TATCAATATCCATCTATCATATATTATATATATTGAGTATATTCTCTTGATTATAATTTGTATTTAATTTTATTAAAATAAATTTGTTGTTATTTTTAATTATGTGATTTATTATGCATTTGATATATACCTATAGAATCTATTCACACACATTTTTATATATAATATAATATAATACCTCTGGTATAGTTTTTATGGAGTATATTCTCTCTATTATATATTTTTTAATTTGTCTAATTTTATTAAAATAATTTGTTTAGTTGTGTGTATACATAGGCAATAATATTATATCTATTATCCATCTATTACATTATATTATAATGTATATTGGGTATATTCTCTTTAATATAATTGATTTAATTTAATTAAAATAATTTAGTTTTTGTTATTTATTTTTAATTATGTGATTTATTATGTATTTGATCTATAGCTATCTATCTATGCACGCAAGCACACACACACATTTCCATGTTTTATGGGGACTTTCCATAGACATAATGATTTCTACACAAACTGTATATTCTATCCCTTAACCCCAAACCTACCCATCACAGAAAACTTTCTGCATTTTTACATTTTCTAAAAACATCACTAAATATGATTTATAAGCTGTCTTCCTCATGGCCAAAAAATGTCCCCGTTGGCTATCTGCACGAATGCATATGATTTATCAATGAAACCTCAAGAAAGAGTCTTTACTGAGTCCATAAGTGCTTTTGTTGAGTACTTACTGCCACCTACTGGAGTTTGAGCGATATGTTTCTACTGATGTTTACTACACACAACTCATTCCAATAAGTAAAAAGTAATGGTTTTTTTTCGGCTTCTGGGCTCTCATTAGCTGTGTTATGTGATGGCCAGGAAATAACTGCAAGACATTGCAAAAGATTTTTCTAAAAGGTGTGGTGTGGGTCAACATTGTGCTTTCAGCAACACACCAAAGTCAACTGCTAATGCACACCTATAAAAGATCCTACTGTATCGATGTACATTTTGAGCTCTAAAACTCTTGGTTGTCTTTTCAAAATACCCTTCAAAATAGCAAAGCAAACTATGCTTATCTCCCCCAAGCAAACTCACACAGACTCCTAAACCAAGTAACAGGAAACCAGAAACATTATCATCATTAGAAAGATGATACAATCTCATCTTCTTCCTTCATGACATCGGAAAGCTTTAACCATATTACTTCCTCTTATTTGGTCTGCCATTTGAAACATAATTTTGCTGCAGAAAAGCATGTTGGAACTTGAATTAGGTGTGTCTTCTTCCAACACAAACAGGACTTCAGATTGCTTAATAATTTAAGGTCTGGAAGAGGAAAAATGAACAGTAAGGTATTTTTATTTAGATTCTTTATAATGGATTTTGTTAATACACGCCAATTCACAATTTTTCATGTTATTTTGTAATAAATATATAGTGGAGCTCATTTACCCTATAAGTGGATTACATAACAATAACAACACACATATCTAAGATACTAGTTTTATTGAATATTAAAATGTAGCAAATAAATACATTTTCTCCTCTGCATTTGCTCTTGTTCAGGGATCTAGGTTACTCCTGAAGGACACAGGTAGGGAAACATTAACTCCATTCTCAAACTAAATGTTGACAGATGACGTCACACCGTCCATTAGCTGTTTTACACCGTGTGAATGTGAATGACTGTGACACGCGTTAAAAGTGCAGCAAATCTCTTCCTCAATCACACGAAAGAGGTTGAACGTCTCAGAGGAATATGCGTTTACCTGTGTGGGCACGAATTCATAAGGACTGAAAGTGGGTTGACAGATTTCTGATTTGAGGAAAACGCGGTGGTTTGCAGCTTACCTTGGAGGAAAGTGATCGGTTGCTGGAAAGCGTTTGTTTTTATTGAACAGGATGAAACAATCAAAAAGTGCTTTGGAATTGATTGACTTGAGCTTTCTGTCTGCTGAGGAAGAGGCAGCCATCCGTCAAGTGCTTCTGAGAGATGAAGATTTAAAGCGACTAGAGAGTGGTCGAGTCAGGTAGGAAGTGGTTGTTGGACCTACACTACAAGACATTTCATTGTCTTATTTTACACTGTAAAAAATGTTTTTTTTTAAATAAGTTGTAAATAAAACAAAGATCATTAGAATATGTTTACAAAAAAAATACTATTGTTTTTCTACTTAAAAATTTCACGTTTAATGCAACGTGTTTCTTGCCGTTTCAAATGTACAAATAAAAACTTATTGAAACCCAAGCACTGATTATGTATTTTCCTGTTATCCCCCATGAAAGTTTTATTTACATTTTATTTGTAATGCACTTTTCTCATACTCAAAGCGTGTTACAACATGGTACAGAATGCAAAATAACAAATACATTGTAGCTATATATATAACAATAATAATTACAGATTAAAAACTTTACTAAAAAGATGAAAGAAGTTTTGAAAAGTTTCTTAAAAAAACAATCAAAAGGAGCATTCCTAATCAAGCAGGTATAAATTCTATAACTTTCGAGCAATGAAAGAAAAAGCCCTCCCTCCCATGGTTTTGAGTTTACAAAGAGAGTGGTAAAGAGAACCAGGTGTGGATGGTGTAACCAAATCACAAATGTAAACTGGAGCCAACCCATCTACGGCTTCATAAGTTCAAATCATTTCAATTTTTAAAATCAATGCGTGATTGACCTGGTAGTCAGCAGAGATGGGCAGTATTTTAATTAAATGTATTTAAAATACACATTTAATTACTTTTGAGTATTTTGTAATTTGTATTTTCCTTAACAAAGAAAAAATCAAATGTAATTTGTAATTAAATACTTTGAGAGAAAGTATTTTGTATTTAAAATATTTAAAATACATTCAAATATATAATTTTATTCTCGCATACAATAACTTTCATCACCAGGCTTAAAGGTAGGGTAGGTCATTTTCGGAGAGGCTAGCAATAGCAAGCTAGCTTTGAAAGCATAAGAATCCCACCCTCCCTTCAGAGCGTCTCCGAAGCCACGCTTCCTCCAAAACACATGAACGCAAACAGCAGGGAGAAAAAGCGTCGCGAGAGACTGCGATAAACAACCTCATGTCTCAAAGCACTAACATTACAATAATAATGAACATAAACAACTTAAAGAGCACTGACCTGTAGCATCTGACTGCTGCAGATTAATTTCGCCGTTGATAGTGTTGCTACTGATGCGCATAAATTCGAGTCACAAACCACTCCAAGTATAACGTCAAATACCGCACCTGGACAGAAGGGGAGATTAGGCTATCGTCCACGGTAAGTTATTACATTTATTAACATTAGTTGGAGTGCTGATTAACAGAATGTCAGTTTTAGAACAATTTAATTTAAGAAACAAACAAGCAGAGAGAGTTGAAGAGGCAGACGTGAAATCAGGCTGAATGCTATGAGACGGTTAAACCGAGGTCCTGACTATCTGTGGTCATTATGGCACCTCTCGTAAAGAGTAGGGGTGTAACCCCCGTGTCCTGGCCAAATTCCCTCCATTGGCCCTTACCAATCATGGCCTCCTAATAATCCCCATCCACTTAATTGGCTCTATCACTCTTTCTCCTCTCCACCTACAGCTGGTGTGTGGTGAGCGCACTGGCGCCGTTGTACTGTGGCTGCCTTCGCATCATCCAAGTGGATGCTGCACACTGGTGGTGGATGAGGAGAGACCNACAGAATGTCAGTTTTAGAACAATTTAATTTAAGAAACAAACAAGCAGAGAGAGTTGAAGAGGCAGACGTGAAATCAGGCTGAATGCTATGAGACGGTTAAACCGAGGTCCTGACTCTCTGTGGTCATTATGGCACTTCTCGTAAAGAGTAGGGGTGTAACCCCTGTGTCCTGGCCAAATTCCCTCCATTGGCCCTTACCAATCATGGCCTCCTAATAATCCCCATCCATTTAATTGGCTCTATCACTCTTTCTCCTCTCCACCTACAACTGGTATGTGGTGAGCGCACTGGCGCCATTGTACTGTGGCTGCCTTCGCATCATCCAAGTGGATGCTGCACACTGGTGGTGGATGAGGAGAGACCCCTGATATGATTGTAAAGCGCTTTGGGTGTACAGTAGTACATATGAAAGCATTATATAAATGCATCATTCATTCATTCATTTAACATAGCAATGATATAGATACTGAACAGAGTAGGACCCAACACTGACCCCTGAGGGACACCCTGTCGTAACGGCACAATTTGAGATCTATTAGTACCCATGTAGACAAATTTGGAACATTCTGAGAGATGAGATTTAAACCAGTTTAATGTGGTGTCAGAAAGTCCAATCAATCCAAAACAGTGTAACTAATACAGCACTAAGTATGCTAGTGAACTAAGAGCATATGCTAAATAACTAATCATTTTTATTTTGCATTTAGTTATAATGATTTCTGCACACTTTTCACTGTTTGGCCAACGTATACAGAACCCTGTCTGTGCTTTTTCTGTCATACCAGGACACTGAGGCAGTCAGTCCCTGACCTTACACAGCTAAAGACTTTGACAGGCGAGTGGTTTGAAGAGCTCAGGGTCAAGCGATATGGGCAGGAGACGGATGTCACAGCAGTGGTAAGGTCCTCCATGAGATGGAAGAAAACAGCAGGTATGTAGGAGTTCATGCCTTCCTTATTGAGCTGATGCTGTTAAAAATAATTTATCTTTGAGTACACATACCACACCTGTCTGGTGATTTCAAACTTTCTGGACTTTAACTGAGTCATATGAGTCAACATACTGTGTCATGTGCCCTGATTATGCTTTGCATTGCTTTAAAGTACTGTAACGATAAAACTCCATTTCACTGTTGCACAGTGTCTGTGAATTACTTTACCTCTAGATTTGAATCAAGTAGTTTTGAGTATGTCAGAACTGATTACTGTATATGTACTCTTTCTTTTTTAACTCAGCCCATAAACCCAACCCTTTCCTGAATGATATAGTAGACGAGAACAAAGAAAATGAAAAAGAGGAGCACAGAACACCTTCAAAGTATTGGCCTTTATTTTCACAGCAACTGCCATCCAAATGTATTTTGAGTGGATTTTCAATATATAGATTTTCAATATACATGTTAATATTTTGGTGTATTTTTTTTTTCATTCCACTGCAGTCCATCAGCTGACCCTAGATTAATTCATCCAGCCCTTAGTAAAGAGGTTTGTCACAAATAATATTTTTTTCTCTGTAAATATTCAGAAAATAAGACCAGAATTTCAATTTATTTTATATTTTTATTTTATTATGTTTCTATTTATTCACAGACTTATCATCAATATACTGATGATGACTTTGTGGATGATGGTGAGTTTGAAACACAAGATTAAACATGGATGTTATTTTTAATATAAATGAATAACTGAGTAAATTAATCATTAACTAATCGCACTTTCAGTGCTTTGTA
This sequence comes from Anabarilius grahami, assembly GCA_003731715.1. Classification (NCBI taxonomy): domain Eukaryota; kingdom Metazoa; phylum Chordata; class Actinopteri; order Cypriniformes; family Xenocyprididae; genus Anabarilius; species Anabarilius grahami. The sequence continues at coordinate 2,851,265 of RJVU01059333.1, read as the reverse complement.
GGGAATTACACTACTGTTAAAAATTTTGGGGTTGGTAAGATTAAAACGGTAATGTCGCAAAATATTATAACAATTTAAAATAACTGCTTTCTATATTAATATATTTTGAAATGTATTTATTCCTCTGATGGCAAAGCTGAATTTTCAGCATCATTACTCCAGTCTTCAGTGTCACATGATCCTTCAGAAATCATTCTAGTATGCTGATTTGCTGCTCAAGAAACATTTCTTATTATTATCATCAATGTGGAAAACAGTTGTGCTACTTACTATTTTCATGGAAAAGGTTCAAAAGAACAAGATTTATTAGAAATAGAAACATTTTATTACAATGTTAAAGTCTTTACTGTCACTTTTGATCAATTTAGTGCATGTTTGCTCAATAAAAGTAAAAAAAAAATAACGGTGGTTTACATTTGAAAAAAAAAAAGTACATTGTTATTACGTGAGTCTGATTTGGTGATGTTTTGGTGTTTGTATTTGCAGAATCTTCATCTGCTCCAAGAGTGTCTGGTAGAAAAGAAAAACCACAAGCAGAAATTGATGGCAATCATGTCCTCAATGGCAATGACCCAGAACGCAATTCAACTGAAGCACAACCCAAACAGCTCTCTGATGACAGAATAACAACCGTTTTTCCCTTTTCAAGAGCAGTTCAAGACACTAAACCTGAAAGAGGCACTGCAAAACCAGCAACAAATCCAGAGCCAAGGCGAAAAGTTTCACTCCCTCCAGCACTACAGAGAGATCAATCGTTTGAGGAGAACTGGGTGAAGATTTCCCTCGAACCGAACGCAGTGAAGCCTGTGCATGATGAAAAAAATAGTGTTGGATTTAAACTAAAAGAGGTAAAATCACATGTTGAGAACACAGAGACCCTAGAGAAGCAGAATCAGGTCCATCTTTAAAATTCATTGATCAAACATCATTTCGAATTGTACATTGTACGCTGTTTGGATTTTAACTGGCAAATACTTGAGAGTCTATGGATGGATCATTATTATTACAGTGATTACTAGCATGTTATATGTTTGGCAACGGTTCTTAACCCTAAACCCTAACCCTAAAAGATGGAGTGTGTAGCTTTTCATTTCTTAAACAACCATGTATTAAAATGTATCATGGCCATATTCCAGGATGACAGTGTCAATATTCATCAGGCTCAAATTGTAAAAGAATTGTTGGGAGGGAGCATGAAGAATCATTTTCACGCATGAATTGGCACCTCTAAGTCTAGACCTTAACCTCAGTGTAAGCTTTTGGGATGTGCTGGAGGAGACTTTACGGAGTGCTCACCTCTTGCATTGTCATTACAAGATCTTGCACCTCTTGATGGAAATAAATGTTGTGATGTTATTTCCATCAAGAGGTGCATCAATTTTTGGTCAAGATCTTATATTGACAATGCAAGAGGTGAGCACTCTGTAAAGTCTCCTCCAGCACATCCCAAAGACTTTCAATGAAATTAAGGTCCGGACTCAGAGGTGCCAATTCATGTGTGAAAATGATTCTTCATGCTCTCCGAACCATTCTTTCACAGTTTTATCCCTGGTGAATCTTGACATTGTCATCCTGGAATATGGCCATGTGTCTTCCTACATGGTTGTTTAAGAAATTAAAAGCTACACACTCCATCTTTAAGGGTTAAAAGGACCATTGCCAAACATAATAATCACTGTAATAATGATCCATTCATAGATTCTTGAGTATTTGCTTATTAAAATCCAAACAGCGACTTTTTTTTTGGCCGAGCACTGTATCTGTAGTTGAGCCTAAAGACTTTAACCAAGATGTTTTCTTAGAAAAGATGTTTATCGACCAAGTTTCAGATTCAACCACAGACTTCTACTAGATATTTACTAGACACTCAGATCATGAAGGTTCAAATGAGGTTAATGAGTCTACTAATGCTTTCCAAGATAATACAGGCAAAGATCAGCCATGTTTAGTTGAATTTATATTTAGAGAGTTTGAAACCGATAAACTGAGTCCCTCAGACTCTACTAATGAGCATGATAAGACAAGGATGGTCTCTGGTGATTTTCTTAATGATGAAGCAAGTTCAGACAGGAAGGGAGGTGGAGGAAAAAATGTAAGTGCTGGTTTATGTGCCGAGAGAGATACAGATCAAGTAGTTGAGCGTGTAGCTGGTAAGGAACAAATCAATAAGCATTCCTCTACTAAAAAGCATCCCAAAGTAAGTCATTAAAATGGGGGACTGAAATGAATTCTCATGAATTTCCCTCTAACACTCTGCAGGGAAAAGATGCTTCCAGTGATTTTGGCGATGCCGTCCCAGTCGAGAAGAAAACATCCAATAAAAAGGAGCCGTTGTTGCAGAATAAAACAGCTGATGTTAGTGTGAATAACAATTTTGAATCGAAACCAAGTGTCAGTGACAAAACTGTGCAAAGATATCTTGATGCCCATGAAGATAAAGAAAAATTAAAGTTATCAAATGATCAGATCATACCAAAAGACACCCACACAAGTCAGGTTTTAAGAGAATTGAACCAAGACTATCTTTCAATGACAGATGATGGGAAATTAGTGCACATTAAAGATGCTGGATTTTATGTTAACTCTAAACAAATCGACGAATTTGAACCAATTAAACCAGCTAAACCTACAACTGAAGATGTTGCTGGACTAGGTCAAGGTTCTTCAGAAATACAAGATGTGGAGGACATTGTCGAAACTGAGCAGAGGACGCAATCAGATATTCTACTAAGTGTTCTCGCAAGAGCTCAAAGGACAAGACCACCTGTCCTGCAGAAGAGCACCGCTCAGGAGCCAAAGCAGGGGAATGGAGATGATTCGGTTCCCACAATAGTCATTATACCATCTGAATCTCCAGATCCAACAGAATTGAATGGTAAATGGTTATGAGATCTAATACTAGAGGCTTATTCACCATACTAATACAGTATGTTAAGCTTGAAGCGTAAAATGGCGTGTCTGATTTCTGAAGTGCCCTTAAGGGCTGATATTTGAGAAAGACACACCCTGTATTGTGTGTATGTTCACCTAAGCTCAGGTTTAACCTGTTCGATTTCTCTCTGTAGATTTTCATGGATTTATATCTGGTTTGAGCTTTATTCTTTGATTTCTTTAGGAAATAAACATGGGGTGTCCGTTCTGGAGACTTTACTTGAGGATTCCATATCTAAAACTCCTTCCTACACAGCAGATGCTTGGAAGGTGAGCTACTGTCCTAAAAATATAATTCATACTGTTGCAGCATTTGAAATATCATTTCATCATTCCTTTTATCATCCACTGAAGTGTGAAGTGTTGAGAATAAGTTGCTTGACTGTCAAAAGTAACCCTATGTTCTGCTTTGCTCTTTTTTAGGGCCCGAGCACCGATGGTGTGAGGACCCTATTGTAATTGCTCGGTCAATTCTTCTTCTCCGAAATGAATCGCATTTTTGAGGGCCTGAACATGCTCAAACTCATGAAACTTTGCACATGCATCAGAAGTGGTGAAAATTTACATCTGATATAGGTTTCAGAATTAGGTGTGGCAAAATGGCTCGATAGCGCCACCTACAAAATTTAAATCAAGCGCCCTTCATGCAACGTTTCACGGACAAATATGAAATTCGGTAGACAGATGTAACAGCCCAATACCTACAAAAAAGTCCCGGATGCAAAATCTGTAAACCCAACAGGAAGTATTTTCTCTGCAAATTTTTTTTGCAGTTTTTGCCATTTCCAGACGTTGTACTTCAACGAACTCCTCCTAGAGATTTTATCAGATAAACATCATATTTGGTCAGTCTAATCTAAAGGCCTTTGCGACGTTAAATTGTGAAGATCTTGAGTTTTCATTTAAGGGTGTGTCCGCGGCGGCCTGACAAATTTCGATGTTTCACCATTAAACAGGAACTTGTTGTAACTCGGGCATACAATGTCCGATCTGCCCCAAACTTCACATGCTTGATTAGAGTCCTAGCCTAAAGACATCTACATGCAAATATATTAAGTTATCATAGCGCCACCTGCTGGCAACAGAAAATAGCATGCTTTGTACTGTAATTCACTCCCAGAAACACATTTATATATGCCATGAAGTACCAAACATTCTTGAAACATGTTAAATAATGCAACACTTGGCTAAGTGCTAATGTGTGCGATTAACACCACGAAACAGGAAGTTGTTGTAACTCAGGCATACAATGTCCGATTTGCTCCAAACTTCACATGTTTGATAATAGTCATGGCCTGAAGACATCTACATGACAATATTCATTTACAGTCAAAGCGCCACCTGTTGGAAGTGTGGCACGTCAAATGACTTTGCCATATTTCTCCTGTATTTACTCGCTTACATGCATGTCACCCACTATTCACTGTTTTTCTAAGGCCACCAGGTGGTGGTGGCCCCAGGTTCGAGGGCCCTTTCATCGCTGCTTGCAGCTTTAATGTTTATATTGTTTCTATGTTGCAGGATGAAGGAGTCGATTCAGATGATGATGATGATATTTCATTGTCCAGCTATGGATCGGATCTCTCTAGCAGAAAAGGCTATTCAGCTAGCGCATTGTCTCTTACTGATGTAAGCTGGACTTTTTCATTTTTACTTTCTGTTTTTAACAATGTTTAAAGGCCAATTTAACATTGCTTGGCCAAGCTTGTCAATTATCCGATAAACAGTTTATTATAAGCTCTGCCCCGAACGCATGACATTGGTTGAGCCAAAGTTGACTTGTTTAGAAAGCACCATAGAGCCACAGTGTTGGAAATGAATAGATGTTTATGCATATTAAACATCTAAAAATACTTTTAAACACATTTAAATAGCCCTTAAATGGTATGAAATGACTCATTCACATTCAATGACATTATAACAATGGTGTTATGTTTTTCTGTCTGGTGCATGTGCTTATGATACAAGGGCCGTTGTGCTCCAGAGGGGCGCAGGTTCAAGTACAGACTGCGTCATTTCCCAATCCCATATTCCCCTCTCTCTCCCACCCTTTCCTGTCATCATTCACTTTCCTATCCAAGTACAAGACATTAAAAGTCCAAAAATAAAAACATAGTCTTCCAGAGATTTATCCCTGCTATTTTTTTTTCCCTCCTGTAAGCGCACCAGTAGTATGCTGAGTGTGTACAGTGATGCAGGGGATTTTGGGAATGTTGAGGTGCAGGGCTCTGTGGAGTTTGCAGTGATGTACAGCCCTGTTGGAGAGCTGATCATTATGATTGAACAGTGTCAGGATCTGGCTATTGCTAATCCTCGTAAACAACGCACTGACCCGTGAGTAATGGACCTAAAAGAAAATATATACAAATGAAATACATTAAATAAATCAATCTGACTGTCTATCTGTCTGTCTGTCTACTGTATCTGTCAGGGTGCTTGCACACTGGCAGTTTAGTTCGAAACGGGGCGCGGTTCGCATTAAAAATTGGTAATGTGAAAGCTGTCATGCGGACCTGGGAGCGCGCACCAGGGTACCGAACCCGAGACGATCTGTATGAGGTCTGGTTGCACTGGAACTTTAGTGCGATTCACGTGAAGGTGAAAGCAACTCAGACTTGGGTGTGCACTTGTTAAGTAAACTGCACATGCATTTTATCCGATGGCAACATAATTAGTTCAAAATAACCACATGTAAGGGATGACAGTACCTTGGATATGAGCGAGAGTGGTGCAGTGTAATCGCGCATAGTGAATGCAATCAGAGCACAAATGAATAGGCCAATTTCGTGAAGTGTAGGCCTATTTAGCATGTATTAATCTCATAACATTATCGCACATTGAAGCATATATTATAACTAATTCTGACAGATTAAAATGATGAAACTAAGACAATAAAGGCCACATTGTATACAACATACATTAACCACAGTCTTTGCATTAATCTATAGTAAGCAAAGCAACTATGAAATACTAATGGGTTTGTTAATACTGTGAATATTTATAGATTTTAAAAAAAATTATTATGTTTGGAGCCTATGTGAGTGAAGGAGATGAAATATCATTGAGAGATGACAGTGTTGCCGTTTATGATAGATATATGTAGAAACACATAAACGTGTCCTGCTTCTCATGATGAATCAGCAGATCAGGTCTGTGTAAGAAGGGAGCTGCCAGCCGATGATTTCCCTAGCAAATCGCGAAAAACACTGTTTTTACATGGAGTTTGATGATAATGCACAGCCACACCAAACAGACAACTTGATATAACCAAGACAATTCTAATTATTTCTTAAATTTAGCTCTTAATTAGAGCTTTGTAGTCTGACCAATAAATCACCAAGACAGTTCAAACATTTTCATTATATTTAATTCGTACAAAGACTTTGATTCATGAACTGGCTCTTGTTAGGCTCAGCCATCGCTGTTACTGGAAAAAAGCTTACCCACTGCATTGGCCAATCCAGAAGCCAAAAACCCAAAATTGTGAAATTGGCCTATGGCTCGCAATCAGCTTTCTCCTCAAAAGAGTCAGTTTGCTAGCACCAGAAAATCACCTTCATGCAACGCACATACAGTTAACCTAAGTGTCATTCACTCTGCTGCGCATATAATAGCACCAAATTAATAAAAAATACACAATATATTGACCCGAGTCCTGTTCTCTGTCATGTGCCGTCACCGTGCACGTTTGTGATGTTGTAAGATGAACGCAAATGCACCAGGGTTCAGTAGAATCAAGTTGAGTGTGAAACCAGACCAATCACGCTCGGACCACAGCAAACGTACCCAGTGTGAAAAACCCCTCTGTCTGCTGTCTATCTATCCATCTGTTTGTTTGTTTGTCTGTCTGTACTGTGTCTGTTCGTTTATCTATCTGTCTATCTATCTATCTACTAGGGGTGTGACGAGACAGTTAGCTCACAAGACGAGACACGAGATTGAGTTCATGAGAACAAAACAATACACAGTATTTTTAAGAAATCCTCAATGATGAAATACATTACTAGAAAAATAGTCTGCTGGTGCATTTGAAATGTTTTAATTAATCATCTTGTTCATATGAGTCTCTTCAGACCTTAGAACTGTACATGATTTATGAGTTTCTACAACTTTTGACCTCCTAACTGAACTCCTTTCTAAAAATTGATCATAGAAATAAAAACAGTATAAATAAAAATAACAGCTTTCTCTTAGTCTATTAGGCTATTAAGTGCAAACAATAAACAAGAGCAACCATAATCAAAGTACTCTCTCAATATTGAAAGTGCAAATAGAGACCAAATTTTCTTCAAGCATGATACAGTGCTGAGAGATGGTTACAACTACACAGCCCAGCCTAAGATAGCTTTCATATTGGGAGATATTTGCATGCATAAGGAAATGCTTCCAAAACACGGGGTATTGAAATCGCGTTTGATTGCGCGCTCGCATTTTAATTTTGCTTTCGCTTTTGCGATCACACATACTTTGTGAATAGGGAGCGGCGGTGCTGAACGTGCATTCTACAATACAAGACATTTGTTAGACGCTTAGGCTCTGTTGTGCAACGAATCCTCCGCCATGGTCTTGTCAGTCATCTCGTCACTCACTCTCGTCACCTGATCAGTGAACTCTGATTCCTGCTGCACTACGTACAACTCTGCAGCTCCTGTTTAATAAGCTGAATGACAATTGAAGTAACCATTATTTAACTGAATTAAATGGCTTTTATTTCTATAAAAAGCTAAATGACAATGGAGGTGTAATGTAAATGTAGCAGTCTGTAATGTAAAAACTCTGTCATGGCAATATCGCAAGACAGCTTTTCACCTTGACAAGAAATCTCGTCACATTTTAATCTCGTGAGATCTCGTCACACCCCTACTATCATGGCCAAAAGTGATGTCCGGCCTCGGAAAATTGACATCTTTAACATTTATTCAAATATTATTTAAAAAAAATGGTTAAAGATTTTGTAAGCATATTGTGTTTGGAGTCAGTTGTATCTATCTATCTATCTATCTATCTATCATCTATCTATCTATCTATCTATCTATCTATCTATCTATCTATCTATCTATCTATCTATCTATCTATCTATCTATCTATCTATCTATCTATCTAATCATGAATAACAACTTTCCTTTACAGTTATGTGAAGACCTACCTCTATCCAGACAAGTCTCGTCGTAGCAAAAGGAAAACTTCTATTAAGAAACGGACTGTGAATCCAGTTTATGTGGAATCCCTGAGAGTATGTTTCTCTGTCACACTAAAATGATAGAAATATAATATTAACATTTATATTTAATAAAACTTTTAATCTTATATGTACTGTAAATCTCTAATCAGTACAAAGTGAAGCGTGAAGAGCTGCCGGAAAAGACTCTGAATCTGTCCGTGTGGCACAATGACTCCAGGGGCCGAAATGTGTTCCTGGGGCAGGTTGAGATCAATCTTAAGACCTGGGACTGGGGACATGAAGCCCTCACCTGGTACAACCTACAGCCAAAGGTACACCTTCTAAAGATGTTTGTGTGATTAGGAAAGATAAATAACATTGAGAGTTTAGGAACAGAGTCTTCTTTCATTGAAAAAAGGGATGTCTTCGTTCAACTTAATTCTCTGTTATAACAAAATATTACCCTTTTTTTTATTATAGACTTCAGAAAATCAAGAATTGCAAGAGTCTAATGGATTGTTGTCAATTTCACTAAAATATGTTCCTCCAGAGTCCACCGGTACAGTTTCAAATATTGATGTTGCTTCTGTGTATTTCATATCATTCTGTACATCTAATCTTAGAAATACTGCTCATGACTAACAGACTCTATTTGCTCTAAAACACGTTATTTGATTTCAGGTGGGTCGAAGAACAGCACTGGGGAGATTCACGTCTGGCTGCGGGAGGCAAAAGAATTACGTCGCCTGAAGCCTCAGGGAGTGGATTCTTTTGTTAAGTGGTGAGGGTGTGCCGGTCATCTGTTACAGACCTGACTTTCAAAGCAGCTAAAGCCATTGTTCCATCTCTAACTCTCTCTCCCTCTCTCACGCTCCCTCTTTGTCATGTTTAAAGCGTCATGTTTGAAGTGTCATGTTTTTGTTTTGTTTTCATCTATTAAATTGACAAGAGAAGAAAGGAAATAACTCAGATGACCCATTTCATTCATTTTGTTTGGTTTAGAGGACAAAAGTAAATACAGAACTAACTTGCTCAAAAACATTTTCACAATCTCGTTTTACACATGGTCAGATCAAAAGTATAATACAGTTTTCCTGTTGTATTTTTACAGGTTTAAAATAGCTGTTCTAGCACTTTAATTATTTAAATAATTTTGTTTATATATCCAAAAACCACTCAGTCAGAGGAAAACATGTTCAGGACATATTTTACCCCCGAAAAAAAAGAAATTACATTGTGCATAAGTAAATATTCTAATTTCTGTAATGCCACCAGTCATTTTAAGTAAAAGTTATTTTGAAAAAAAGTTATTATTTTCCAAATATTTTATTGTAAAAAAAAATCTTTTTTGTGGTGAAATATGATCTGGACATGTACTTTACAGGTGAGATTCACCAATTAATTTGTTTGTTTTTTAGCTACATTTTACCGGACACCAGAAAGAAAAGCCGCCAGAAGACTCGTGTTGTAAAAAAGAGCCAGGACCCTGTGTATAACCACGCCATGGTGTATGACGGGTTCAAAACTGGGGAAGTCACTGAGGCCTGCTGCGAATTGACCGTTTGGGATCACAACACACTCGCCAATCAATTTCTGGGAGGTTTGCGCCTCAGTCTTGGAACAGGTACATAACAAAACCTTTTCATTCACTGCACCTGTATTTTGCACTTAATCTACATTAGAATCCTGATTTAAGAGCTGATGGCAGGTTTCGTGAAGCCATTTCATCAAACAGTGTCTCTGTTTACTTGCAGGCCAGAGCTATGGCAAGAAAGTTGACTGGATGGATTCACTGAATGAGGAAGTTCAAATATGGAAAAGAATGTTGGCCAATCCAAACAGCTGGGTTGAGGGAGAGCTTCCCCTGAGGTCCTCCATGACCCCGAGGAAATGAACCTCCTAAAGTTAATTTGTGGTCTTGAATGTTTAGTTGTGAGAGAAAAACAATTCTTGGTTCCCAAAACAAATCAAGCATTTTCATTTACCAAATCAATTTCTTCATTTCAGTCTCGTTATTAAATATAAAAAGAGTATTTTTAATAAATTTGAAGAGAATTCAGTTTGGAAATCAGCTATGTAGAATATGCCTAATCTGTTAGATAATATATCTATATATAAATTGATACTTTAATTGAAGTATTTTAAGAGATGAGTTGTGATTTGTTCCAGAATAAAAAAAAAAAGTGAAACAAAACTTGTCTAATGTCTTTACATTCATTTCACTGTTCATGGAAAAAAGAAAAAAAGAGATGAAATACTCTCTTTAATGGAAATATAATTAACATCTGATATACAATAAAATGTATTCTGTCATTTGTTCAACACAAACCCCTGTAAATGTAGACATTTGTGACCCTGGACCACAAAACCAGTCATAAGAGTCAATTTATCTGAAAGCTGAGAAAATAAGCTTTAAGTTGATGTATGGTTTGTTAGAACAGGACAACATTTGGCTGAGATACAACTATTTGAAAATCTGGAATCTGAGGGAGCAAAAAAAAATCTAAATATTGTGAAAATCGCCTTTAAATATGTACAAATGAAGTCCTTAGCAATGTCCACTCACAAACGGGCGCATTAATGCACGGGCCTCCAGGGGCCTACACTGGGGAGGGCTCTACTGGCGTCACAAAAATTATATTTTTCAAATAATTATTTGTATACGAGTCATTCCATGAAACCGGTATCATTTGGACTTACACATTTTTTTACCAAAATGTATTACTTTTCTGAACACCCCACAACATTAATGACATATTTAACTTCCAGAAAAACATACTTTCCCATCTCAGGCATCAAATCCCTATTATTATTGGTCATTATTTTAAGATATGTACACTATGGGAGCTCTCTGAATATTATTATAAAATGTATTTGTGATAAAATCAACATTTTCCTATTAATCAAATGTCCCTCACACTAATTCAGTAATTGCAAATATAAAAGTTACATAAAACCTCACACTTTTGCTATACTGAAGCCTGAAATGGGCACTTTTTGTGACAGCAACCTCATCGTTTTTGATCAAAGGCTTAACTTCAGAATTTGAACTAAAATCAGTATTCTTATGATTGCTCTGATTACTTTTTTATAAACTTAAAAAAAAATAATAGTAAAAATGTAGGTGTGACGGGGTTGTGATTTTTTGCTCTGCTCTAAATCTAGTGAATAAATGGAGAGCGCATGGCATGCATGATATTAAGAAATAATGAATAATATTGAAATAACAAATATAATTTTCACAAGTACAAGTTTTCTATCTTTAATTGATGTTACGGGGTTGAGTCGTTAAGCTTGACCAACACAATTTCACAACATAATTTAGTTATAATTATTAAAGAAGGTGGTAACTTGCCTGTGTCTGCACACAGTGTTGTTCAGAAGACTTCTATGATGTCACTTCCTATTAATGATGTCACATAAGTATCGGTTCATTATTTTTATAGGGGGAGAATGGTTTGTGTAACGGGGTTGAGGGGGTTACTGAGGTACGGAACTAAATAATCGTGAATTTAGTTCGAAAAAAACATTACCAGCAAAAAAAGCACAGATGGATATTTATGGGAATGGCAAAATGAATGGACTTTTTTCTTATTTTATTATACATATCCCATGTACACTTTCATAGAAGGCCTTGAGGGATGTATGTCATGTTTTTAAACATTATTAAATGAGACATTTCAATTCACAAAAAAAGCTTTTTAAAATATATTTTGGGGACCCAATAGATAAAATACACTGAAAAAGGTCAGAGGGACTCAAATCGTACCAGTTTCGTGGAATGACTCATATGGGAGTTTGCAGCAGTGACAACAGCGTTAAACCAACTCACACACCCGTACATTTTCAGGACTCTCAACTGTCTTTTTTGGGCAAAGCCCTGCTGTGCGAACGGAACCGGACTGTACAACTAGTTTTCTGTACCGTCATTCAGTGCAAGAGAGCCGTCCTGTGTTGAACGAGGGTTCAGTAACTTTTGCACGGATATAATCTGAGTGTCATCTGAAGGATCCAGTCACTGTTCCATCGGTGCTGCTTTAAAGCCTCAATAATTTCAGCAGGTTTTAAATCTGGGGACGGAAAAACAGCAATATTGCTTAAATGTGATAATTACACTTTAAAAGGCTATTGATTAATAAAAACGCCAGCACTGCATGTTTCAATGAAAAGACGCGGTTTACATGCTTGTGCTTTTAGAGCAGTTTGCAATCATCAAATAGTGATTATTTGATCTGCTGCTGATGAATGATACATATTTTGTATAATTTATGTTATTTATATCATGGAGCTGTACCTGTAAAGTCACATTTTGGCCAGAAAAGTTGAGATGGTATTTTCTTTTACATTAGTGTGCCGTGACAGGTTGTCAGGTGTGCTGTGGAAAATGATCTAATTCCTAAAAATAAATGCTACAAATAAAAGTAAATCATCGCTGTCTGACTTTTTGTCTGTATATTTCGTCATTTTTGTATTATAAAATTAATGCATTTGGTCATTCTGTATGTGGGTTTTAGCAATATTTCACCAATTAAAAAGCATTTAAAAGAGGTTGTGACTAAATCTCGTAAATCCATTGGCTCCTCAAACTGTCAGTCAAACCTCATAACTCCTCCCCTGCCTCCATTTAGAATGTGCCGCCCACAATTTGGAGATCTGCTTGTTTGCATGAAAGCAAGGTTAAATAAAGAACTGATGTTTGAGTAAGTACAGTGTTTTCTTTACTCAAGAAACACTATGTAGGGTAATATGGAGAATATTCTTAGTCTGCTATTTGCCGTCAAGTTGAAGCAAGTTTTAAATATGTCCATAGCGCTTCATCTTCTGTATCAGGACTTATCAAAACTGTCCCATGGCAAAAAAAAAGAAACATTGATGTAATAGTGTTTATAAGCGCATCGCAGGACATCGATTTTACACATGACCTCTGCAGAGGACATAAATCATGTTTATCAGGCATTTTGGGAGACACAAGTGAATAGCGAAATAAATTATAAATCAATATTCCTATTAATTATTAGATATTTTTATGAACATGTTGCCAATTTTTACTCCCATTATTAAGAACATATTAATATGCAAATTAGATACAGTGTATAGATGCATTGTGTTGGATGGGAAAACCCATGTATGGCTATTTTACCCACATATTATATCAATTAATTCCGTTCTATGTTTCATAACATAGTTGAGAATCATCTTTAAACAAAATTTACTTAAAAAAAAATCCTGAAACCTAAAAATTGATTGGTGAATAATAAAAAAAATTCCTTTGTTTTTACATGTAATTTCATGTCATTTTATTTTTTAAAGAACTTAGTCCTGGTGTCCACTACAGAGGACAAAGCATAAAATATGAATAAAATATAATTTTTCAAAAATGTTATATTTTTCCATTTTTCCAGGGTCACATTTGTTACATCAATTATTCAAAGCAATGCTTTCATTAATTTACACAAAATTCTAAAATATGAAATAACTGAAGAACTGACCAGAGCCGTTGAAAACTGAATGTTTCATCCTTCCAACAGACCTCGTTCACAGCAGCGCCATCTTTGATTTTTTAAAGAAAGCGAGGCTGTGAGGATAGACATGCACCCCTTTAGTGGGTGTACTATTATTTAATGTGTTTTTTGATGGTTCTGCTTACGAAACACTGCAAAAATATATTTCCAAGAAATTTCAGCAGACAAAAAAACTCCAGACAACATGAGATGTGGAAAACTATAAGTGATCTAGGAGCTTTTTACAGCGGATGCCATTAAAAACGCGGTGAGTTCCCTCACAGCCTCGCTTTCATACCTGTCGTTGTCATGGTAACAGATGAGCAGTAACATGCCCCAATATTTTGAGGCCTGTGTGGCACGTTGTTGATTCTACACCAGATGGCGGTAATTCCCAAGTTCACTGCACTCTCTTATTCCAAGCCATTTCCTACCAAATATATAACGGAGATGGAGAAGTTCTGGAAGTCCCATAAGTTTGAGTCAGTTGACGTTTAACTTTTCCCTTTCCCCTCTCTAACTCAGTCCCTCCGACGCATGGGATGAGGGAACATTCGCCGTCGAGAGCTTAAATTTCATATCGAAACTGCTTATTAATAATTTGGGAGTTTATAATTGAAATGTGTTACAGATGGTCATCGTAAACTGTCAAGAAGTTTATGGTTTTAACGACTTTCAAGGTAAGAAATAAGCTTCGTACAACATGGATTGAAGAGATGCTTAAATACTTATGATAAATGCAATGTATTTTTGGTAAGATAAAAAGGATTAGGATTATGTGTGTTTTTTGTTTTGTATTTAATAGCGTCGTTTAGTTCGTTTGGTTATAGCATAGCATGAATCCTTATTTTTCGAAATATGTCGTTTTTGGATGTCTCTTAGTTTCTCCTCCTTTTTATTCAGTTTTATTCAGTGATTTAAATCTCTGCTGTGATAAAAGTGTTAAGCCTGAGTAGTTTGTTTTCCAGAAAGACATTTTTTGTGTGTGTGATTAAAAATACTTAATATGTATGTGAATATATTTTAAAATATTTCGTCCTTTAGTGTTTGTTTTTTAACCTATTTCCTTTGTTTTGAATTTTATATAGTTAAAAAAAAAGCTACTTTTTTAGGTTAGCTGCTGAAAAGTCAGAAAACCCCAGAGCATTCAGAGTGGAGATTGACCCATGAACATTTCTGAAGATGAGCCAAGGACTTGTGTTATTGTATTTGGCAGTAATATGTGGAGCGAGGATGTGTTTAACTCCAGGGTTCATCCGTGTTTATGACACTCACTGAATTTACTCTCTTTTACAGCTTGAAGGTTGGTCATCTGCTGCTTAATCCAGAACATCTTTCATCATGGGTGACTGGAGTGCACTAGGGAAACTTCTTGACAAGGTCCAGGCGTACTCCACGGCAGGAGGCAAAGTATGGCTCTCCGTCCTCTTCATCTTCCGCATCCTGGTGTTGGGGACGGCGGTGGAGTCCGCCTGGGGAGACGAGCAGTCGGCGTTCAAGTGCAACACGCTGCAGCCCGGTTGCGAGAACGTGTGCTACGACAAGTCGTTCCCCATCTCCCACGTGCGCTTTTGGGTGCTGCAGATCATATTTGTGTCCATGCCGACTCTCCTGTACCTCAGCCACATCGTGTTCCTCATGCACAAGGAGGAGAAACTGAATAAAAAGGAGGAGAAACTAAGAGACAACCAGAGCAAAGGCGAAGACGTGGATGTGCTCCTGCGGAAAATCGAAATGAAGAAGTTCAAGTACGGCCTGGAAGATCACGGGAAGATCAAAATGAGAGGAGGGATATTTTACACGTACATAGTGAGCATCGTGTTAAAGTCCGTATTTGAAGTTGTTTTCCTGCTGATACAGTGGCACCTTTACGGATTCAAGCTGTCAACCGTTTATACGTGTCAAAAGTTTCCTTGTCCGCATAAAGTGGACTGCTTTCTCTCCCGCCCCACTGAGAAGACGGTTTTTATCATCTTCATGCTGGTCGTGTCGCTGGTCTCTCTGGCCCTCAACGTCTTTGAGTTTTTTTACGTGATTCTCAAGAGGATGAAGGACCAAATCAGAGAGTCCGCGAAAAACTTTGACAGCGCCTGTAATATCAAGCCCTGCCCAAGGAACCTGTCCAGTTACGGCTATTACAACGACTGCTCGGCCCCCGCCCCCGTGCCTAATCTGGGCTACAACCTAGATACAGGTGACAAGTCCAACTCCTCTGACAATTACGACAAGCAGGCTAATGAGCAGAACTGGACTAATTACAGTACAGAACAGAACCAGCTGGGTCACACCCAGCACTTCCCATATCCTGAGAAAGTAACTCTGGGAAAGGATCTTCTGCTGCTCAAAGAGCTTGAACCTCGACCCAGTAGTCGAGCGAGCAGTCGGGCCAGGCCGGATGATCTTGACATCTAGCAGAAGCCTTAAACACAGGACAATTTCTGCCTTTGACAAATGGTGAACGTTTAAATAAACTGTGAAAAGGACACTGTCACTGACATCCAAAGAATGACATTTCATTCAGTGTTTCAGCATATATTTATTTTGTTCGTTTTTGCTATTGTAACTCATGCCAAACAGTTGTTGTTGTTGTTGTTTTTTTTAAGTGAACTGTATTTATGAGCAATGATTGTGAAAATAATTTCACTGGTTACTTTGAAATAAACATTTAATACAGTAAGTATATGGCTAGATGATGCATATTTGTCTATATGTGTAAGCATTTCTTTTAGTTATTTATCATTTTAAGCACCATTTTGCCTTCACTTTACTAGACAAATGAATTTTTGAAGCTACAAATATTCCATGTAGTTTCACTGATTAATATAAGTAACTATAAGTAGTATAATATATACATATATATATAAAGACTTCAGAAGCAAAAGCCTATAAGTGCCATCTGAAATGTTCTTCTAAAATGAGCATTTTTATCAAGCTTGTATGTTTAGGATCAGTAATTTCATTCTAATGGCAATTAATAGGTCCTTTTCATTGCCATTAGAGTGAAATTACTGATCCTAAACATACAAGCTTGATAAAAATGCTCATTTTAGAAGAACATTTCAGATGGCACTTACAGGCTTTTGCTTCTGAACTCTTCATATATATATATATTTAATCATTAGAAAGCATAAAATGGCCCTAGATGGGGTATCACCCAGGGTTATTCTTAAGAAAAAGTGAAAGTGAAGTGACATGTGGCCAAGTATGGTGACCCATACTCGGAATTTGTGCTCTGCATTTAACCCATCCAAGTGAACACACACACCGTGAACACACACACGGAGCAGTGGGCAGCCATTGCTGCGGCGCCCGGGGAGCAGTTGGGGGTACGGTGCCTTGCTCAAGGGTCTCACCTCAGTCGTGGTATTGAGGGTGGGGAGAGCGCTGGACATTCACTCCCCTCACCGACAATCCCTGCCGGACCTGAGACTCGAACCCATGACCTTTGGGTTACAAGTCCGACTCTATCCATTAGGCCACGACTGCCCCAACTACCCATATGCGATTTAGAAACGGCTAACCCTTTTATATTTATCAGGAAAAAGAGTGAAATCAAGTCTGTTGTGCAGTGTTTAGCAGCACAAGGAAATCTATCAAGATTAACCTTACTGGAATAAATTAAGATCATTCATTCTACTCCAGCAGGATCTTAACTTTTTTCCATTCTTTTTCCGACAGCGTTTTTCCATTACGGGAAGTTAGCCAGCGCGTATAAATGGAGCACTGTTTTCTGGAATCTTTACAGTAACTGTACATAGTCTTCTGCTCTGGGCCAGTAAATATCAACAGCAAGCCACCTGACTGCTTATCAGTGTTTTCTGTAAAGTGTTGACATAAATGTTGGTTAACATATTCACATAATTCACCATTGCAAATTGCCTCCCTCTGATTGACAAATGACAGCATTAAGAGAGTCTGAAATTAAAACGAGTTAATTAGATTCAACTTTTTCCTCTGTTCTCAGAGTTTCCTATTTATTTGAAGGGCTAAATGAAAACATATGCTTTCACTCAAGTCTGCCAGCCACATGTAGCTGAACAGAAAGGCAAAAAACCCCTGTGAACTGTCTCTCTGCACTTTACACTGAAAAAGTGTGCATTCGATGTGCGTCAAGGACATGGTGTGGTCATGTAGCATAAAAGGAATTAAAGTAAATATTTGTTATTTACTATCGAATGTAAAAAATATTGCACTTTTATCAAAGGCCCATTTCAAGCATTAATAAACCTTACAAGGTAAATTTGTTGGCTTTTCTTACTCATTTGGATGATCAAATATGACCTAATGAAATCTGCCCCTTGTAAATGTTCTTCAGTCATGAAATGAGACTTTGAAGAATGTTTAATAACTCAGTAAAACACTAACTTAGTTTTCAACCAGAACTCTGCCTCGAGCTCCAGCTTTATAGCCTGGATGAACCAGCAGCGACCAACATGATTACATTATGATTCCTCAGAAGTAAAGTATTTGAAAAGTGTTTAAACTTACCGTAGTTCTTCTACAGTGTTTATTACCCAATATAAACTGATAGATACATCACTGTTTGTCATCAGTAATTCTGTTTCTATTTATCTATTTACATCTTCTATCATCTATCTATATATATATCTATCTCTCTCTCCATCTTCTATCTATCATCTATCTATCTATCTATCTCCATCTTCTATCTATCCATCATCTATCTATCTATCTATCTATCTATCTCTCCATCTTCTATCTATCATCTATCTATCTATTTACATCTTCTATCTATCATCTATCTATCTCTCTCCATCTTCTATCTATCTATCTCTCTCTCCATCATCTATCTATCATCTATCTATCTATCTCCATCTTCTATCTATCCATCATCTATCTATCTATCTATCTATCTATCTCTCCATCTTCTATCTATCATCTATCTATCTATATCTTATATATTCTATTTATCTATCTCCATCTTATATTCTATTTATCTATCTATCTATCTATCATCTCCATTTTATCTATCCATCCATCTTCCATCTATCCATCTCAATCTTCTATCTATCTATCTATCTATCTATCTATCTATCTATCTATCTCCATCTTCTATCTATCTATCTATATCTTACATATTCTATCTATCTATCTATCTATCTATCTATCTCCATCTTCTATCTATCTATCTATATCTTACATATTCTATCTATCTATCTATCTATCTATCTATCTATCTCCATCTTCTATCTATCTATCTATCTATATCTTACATATTCTATCTATCTATCTCCATCTTATATTCTATCTATCTATCTATCTATCTATCTATCTATCTATCTATCTATCTATCTATCTATCTATCTATCTATCTATCTCCATCTTCTATCTATCTATCATCTCCATTTTATCTATCTATCTATCTATCTATCTATCTATCTATCTATCTATCTATCTATCTATCTATCTATCTCCATCTTATCTATTTATCTATCTGTCTATATCTTATATATTCTATCTATCTATCTATCTATCTATCTATATCTTATATATTCTATCTATCTATCTCCATCTTCTATCTATCCATTTATCTATCTCTATCTATCTATCTATCTATCTATCTATCTATCTATCTCTCTATCTATCTATCTATCTATCTCCATCTTATCTATTTATCTATCTGTCTATATCTTATATATTCTATCTATCTATCTATCTATCTATCTATCTATCTATCTATATCTTATATATTCTATCTATATATCTATTTATCTATCTATATCTTATATATTCTATCTATCTATCT
>RJVU01059333.1:2820099-2831709 GCA_003731715.1 Anabarilius grahami | reverse complement strand
GTGAACACACACCCGGAGCAGTGGGCAGCCATTGCTGCGGCGCCCGGGGAGCAGTTGGGGGTACGGTGCCTTGCTCAAGGGTCTCACCTCAGTCGTGGTATTGAGGGTGGGGAGAGCGCTGGACATTCACTCCCCTCACCGACAATCCCTGCCGGACCTGAGACTCGAACCCATGACCTTTGGGTTACAAGTCCGACTCTATCCATTAGGCCACGACTGCCCCAACTACCCATATGCGATTTAGAAACGGCTAACCCTTTTATATTTATCAGGAAAAAGAGTGAAATCAAGTCTGTTGTGCAGTGTTTAGCAGCACAAGGAAATCTATCAAGATTAACCTTACTGGAATAAATTAAGATCATTCATTCTACTCCAGCAGGATCTTAACTTTTTTCCATTCTTTTTCCGACAGCGTTTTTCCATTACGGGAAGTTAGCCAGCGCGTATAAATGGAGCACTGTTTTCTGGAATCTTTACAGTAACTGTACATAGTCTTCTGCTCTGGGCCAGTAAATATCAACAGCAAGCCACCTGACTGCTTATCAGTGTTTTCTGTAAAGTGTTGACATAAATGTTGGTTAACATATTCACATAATTCACCATTGCAAATTGCCTCCCTCTGATTGACAAATGACAGCATTAAGAGAGTCTGAAATTAAAACGAGTTAATTAGATTCAACTTTTTCCTCTGTTCTCAGAGTTTCCTATTTATTTGAAGGGCTAAATGAAAACATATGCTTTCACTCAAGTCTGCCAGCCACATGTAGCTGAACAGAAAGGCAAAAAACCCCTGTGAACTGTCTCTCTGCACTTTACACTGAAAAAGTGTGCATTCGATGTGCGTCAAGGACATGGTGTGGTCATGTAGCATAAAAGGAATTAAAGTAAATATTTGTTATTTACTATCGAATGTAAAAAATATTGCACTTTTATCAAAGGCCCATTTCAAGCATTAATAAACCTTACAAGGTAAATTTGTTGGCTTTTCTTACTCATTTGGATGATCAAATATGACCTAATGAAATCTGCCCCTTGTAAATGTTCTTCAGTCATGAAATGAGACTTTGAAGAATGTTTAATAACTCAGTAAAACACTAACTTAGTTTTCAACCAGAACTCTGCCTCGAGCTCCAGCTTTATAGCCTGGATGAACCAGCAGCGACCAACATGATTACATTATGATTCCTCAGAAGTAAAGTATTTGAAAAGTGTTTAAACTTACCGTAGTTCTTCTACAGTGTTTATTACCCAATATAAACTGATAGATACATCACTGTTTGTCATCAGTAATTCTGTTTCTATTTATCTATTTACATCTTCTATCATCTATCTATCTATATATCTATCTATCTCTCTCTCCATCTTCTATCTATCCATCATCTATCTATCTATCTCTCCATCTTCTATCTATCATCTATCTATCTATCTATCTATCTATCTATCTATCTATTTACATCTTCTATCTATCATCTATCTATCTCTCTCCATCTTCTATCTATCTATCTATTTACATCTTCTATCTATCATCTATCTATCTATCTATCTCTCCATCTTCTATCTATCTACCATCTGTCTATCTATCTCCATCTTCTATCTATCTATCTATCATCTATCTATCTATCTCTCCATCTTCTATCTATCATCTATCTCTCTCTCTCCATCTTCTATCTATCTATCTATTTACATCTTCTATCTATCATCTATCTCTCTCCATCTTCTATCTATCATCTATCTATCTCTCTCCATCTTCTATCTATCTATCTATTTGCATCTTCTATCTATCATCTATCTATCTATCTCTCCATCTTCTATCTATCTACCATCTGTCTATCTATCTCTCCATCTTCTATCTATCTATCCATCCATCTTCCATCTATCCATCCATCTTCCATCTATCCATCTCAATCTTCTATCTATCTATCTATCTATCTATCTATCTATCTATCTATCTATCTATCTATCTATCTATCTATCTATCTATCTATCTATCTATCTCCATCTTATATTCTATCTATCTATCTATATCTTATATATTCTATCTATCTATCTATCTATCTATCTATCTATCTATCTATCTATCTATCTATCTATCTATCTATCTCCATCTTCTATCTATCATCTCCATTTTATCTATCTATCTATNATCTATCTATCTATCTATCTATCTATCTATCTATCTATCTATCTATCTATCTATCTATCTATCTATCTATCTATATCTTATATATTCTATCTATCTATCTATATCTTATATATTCTATCTATCTATCTATCTATCTATATCTTATATATTCTATCTATCTATCTATCTCCATCTTATATTCTATCTATCTATCTCCATCTTCTATCTATCCATCTATCTATCTCCATCTTCTATCTATCTATCTATCTATCTATCTATCTATCTATCTATCTATCTATCTATCTATCTATCTATCATCTATCTATATCTTATATATTAATTCTATCTATCTCCATCTTATATATCTGTCTGTCTGTCTGTCTATAATATATATATATATAGAATCTCAGAACACCTTAGCAACTGCAAAGGGAATAGAAACACTGCACAGAAACGCCCTAGTTACCACCCAAAGCACCATAGCTCCAACTCAGAACACCATAGCAACAGTAATGCAAATACATAAGAATATATAACATTGAAACGAAAAATTTCCCCATGTTTTCTAACTACATAAGGCACAAATCTTCAAATGTCAAGATTTTTCCAGTGAAGTTGTCCTGACAAACTTTAAAACCTACTTTGTGTGTTAAATTCCATTTTAGGTTCAAAATAGAAACCTAGAAAGTACACATATAAAAGGTAAGAGCAGCCAAGCTCATCTTTTACTCTTGCTTGGCCGACTGTAAGATCTGAGGCGGCCGGACATACCTTTCAGCCTGCCAGTTTAATTGAAAACAGCAGGGTCTAGTTCTGCTAGTTCAGAACGTCCTGCCATACCGATTGCATTATAGTGTACCATATATAAATTTGCGGTGTCTAATTGTGTGTGACTTTATGAAATAGCACATGTTTGATATCCTACTTGCATAAATAGCAGGACCACAAACTGTCTAAAAATAAACGTTCTGTTCTCAGTGCTGTGGGGTGCGCTTTTGATATAGTACTTAAAGGCTTTGTAGAAACAGCTTGTCTTGGTCTATTAGGTGAACTTTACATGCCATTAACATCAATCTTTTTAATTACACTAAATATTCACACTACACCCAAAATCTCCATGGTAACATTCAGGCCTCCTCCTTGGCGATGCATTTGGACAAACAAGGGAGTGGTTATAGGCCTTATGGTTTGTGGTGACACTGAGGTTTATTCAGGAGTACAGACTAAAGTCAGCTCAACATTAAGTGGTATCATGTGATTTCCTCCAGCATTTTAAGCCGCTCTAAGAGTTTTGAGATACTTTTGAGTGTGAACTTGTCTTCTGTACTATAGGATTGGACTGTGAAGGGACTATTGGGAAACAAAGGCAAAGAGCTTGGCTGAAGGGGAAAACACAATAAGTCTCACAGTTGGCATAGTTTTCTAGCTTTTTATGTAACAAAAACTCATGACATAATAGTTTTGGGCTCATGACATGACAAATAACTGATCTCAGTTTTAGTTTTTCTCCCTGTTGTTCAGAATTGAGAGAGTCCATGATTGTGTAGATGACTCAAATGGAAAAAAAATGAAATTTAGTCATTATTACAAGTTTTATGAAGCAAGAAATTAACCAACATTCAATTTAGGTCTCAAAAGAGTTCATTATAGTATTTAAGTGATATGGACTGCCTTACCCCAGCTAACAGAGAATGTTTTTTTTTTTTCTAATGTTCTGGCAAGGTTCTCTCAATGTAATTTATTACTCGTTACTAATTACTTCTTTCAAAAGTGATATTATTACTTTACTTATTACTTTCTGGCAACAGTAATTAGTTACACTACTAGTTATATTACTTTTCCTTCACGCGCCACAGAAGTTGTAATTGTGTATCTTCCCCATAAAATTCTTCTAAAATTTTACTAACAACATATTTCTGTTCTCCAAAATCCACATTGGATCGCAGTAAAAAGTTATTACTCAGTGGTGACTGATAGTGACTTTTAAGTATAATTGTTGTATTAATCTCATTAATGTGTAGCTTGAAGCTAATTGTAGCTACAATTTCTCTGTTACCCATGTACGATTATATGTCATGATGCATTTTATCAAAAGAAATCACATATGTTTCATTTTCTAAAAAGATTATTAATTACAGTAATATAATTTATATCGGGATCAGAGGGATGTGGATGGGCAAGCCATGTAATGCCAGAGTAATGCCACAACTTACACAACAGTGTTCAGATCATCTTTTCTCCTGACAAAATTAATGTAATGGAAATATTTCCATCCACTGAATGTAAGTTTTTCTATATTCCAAGCTTGCCTGCTGCACTGTTGACTTCACGTGCCTGTGCGAGTCGTGAAAATTATGAAAATAAATCTAGGAATTATTGGATTGTTGGATTTCAAATCAGTAGGGGTCTTCCAGTCTTCTTCTGTATATGTATATACCTGTCACTGTTTTTTTCTTCTTTTTTTCTTTTTTATTGTTGTCCCGTATGTATAAGTTACTATGTCACGTTGTAACTGTCTTTTTGCTCAATAGAAAAAAAAAAAGAAAAAAAAAATCAGTAGGGGTCGAGGCATCAAAAGTAACTAAGTAACGAGCTGTTTTATGGATGGCAACTAATATTATTATCAAAATCTTAATAGTAATTAGTTACACTACTAGTTACTGCAAAAAGTAATGTAATTGCTGTAACTAGTTATTAGTAATCATTCAGACCTTTTTTTTTGGTTACACTTTATTTTACAGTGCCGTAGTTACATTGTAATTACTCAAATAAGTACTGAAATAAGTACTCTTACTATAGAGTTACAGTTTAGGATTTGGTTTAGGGTTAGTTATTTGTAATTATGCATCATTTACTGTTATTACTATAGTAAGTATATGTAGTAATGTGTAACTATGGCACTGTAAAATAAAATGTTACCCTTTTTTTTTCTTTTTAATGTTATTACTTGTTTCAGAATGTTCTCATGATGTTTAAGAAATTGAATGTTCCCTTAAAGGTATGGTAGGCAATTTCGGAGAGGCTAGCAATAGCAAGCTAGCTCCCGCCCTCCCTTTAGTTTAGAGCGTCTCCAAAGCCTCGCCTGCACCAAAACACAAACTCTGCAATGCGTCACGAGACAAGGCGAGAGATGCCGTTAAATTACCCCATGTCTTAAAGTACATAACATTATGATAATAATGAACGTTAACAACTTACAGAGCTCTTACTTATACCACCTGACTGCTGCAGATTAATTTCAGTGTTGATTGTGTTGACAGAGTCTAGTCATTAATCAGAGTCTGAGGACAGCTCCGGGGAGAAGGTCACGGGTTGCCATCTCATAATTACTGTTATGACATGGTGAACGCATAAGCTGGTTGTTTTGCATAGCCTTATGTAACATCCTGATGACCTGTGATGTCTGGACGAGCAGGGTGACCGGAGGAATGGAAACACATAATGTTGATATTGTATTATCATTGGACAAACTTTTTTTTTTTTTTGATCATCCACAGAAGATATAGTTTTAATATTTAGACTTCTAATATTGATTGCTATCAGGATGTGAGGAGAGTTTCAACCAGTATAACAAAAAGTGTTTATAAAAAAATATAACCAAGAAAAACTTTTTTAAAACATTAAAAAACTGTATGTTTTGTAAAAAAAAGTTTTTTCATAACAATGTGAATGTTAGCAAAACGTTCTTGGGATATATTTTTGTTAGCTGGGAAGGTGTTTTCATGATATTTTGTCCTTTGATATTTGTCAGTCGATGGCAGGGCAGTCGTGGCCTAATGGATAGAGAGCCGGACTTGTAACCCAAAGGTCATGGGTTCGAGTCTCAGGTCCGGCAGGGATTGTCGATGTCCAGCGCTCTCCCCGCCCTCAATACCACGACTGAGATGAGACCCTTGAGCAAGGCACCGTACCCCCAACTGCTCCCCGGGCGCCGCAGCAACGGCTGCCCACTGCTCCGGGTGTGTGTTCACGGTGTGTGTGTGTGTTCACTGCTGTGTGTGTGCACTTGGATGGGTTAAATGCAGAGCACAAATTCCGAGTATGGGTCACCATACTTGGCCACATGTCACTTCTTCATTCATTCATATGTTGTCGTATGCCAAATTAAGTGTGTGAAGATTCTTCAGAATTTATTTTGTATTCCACTGAAAAAAGGGACAAGATACGAGTTAGAAACTCATAAAGAATGTTTTAATATTTGTGTGAACTAGCCCTTTAATCATGTTTTGACTCATACATCAGGAGCAAAATGAAGTGATATGACACTATGGTGACTCGCACCGTGACAATGCTGAAAAATTCCTGTTATCCTGAGTAATCCCAAAGTAAAGCATATGTGACTAAAGTAGGGAAACGCACTAAATGCCTGGAAGTACTGAGGTACACTGCAATCACATGTGCACAATGTGACACGACTGCCATCTAGCGGCTGACTTTAAGAAGTGCAAATCATTCTGCACAAAGGACTGAAGACATTCTGCTACATTATCATTGGGTAGAAAGGCCGTTACTAAAACTATTTTATGACTCTCTTTGTTCATCATTCAACAAGAAAGCTGCAAAAACAGCACAACTGCTAAAAAAATTATGATTTAATTATAATACCTCCTGTGTATTTCCTGAACATGAAAGTGTTTTTTTTATTTACATTTTTTTTATTATATGGATGTATATATATATATATATACAGTACAGTCCAAAAGTTTGGAACCACTAAGATTTGTCGTTTTTAAAAGAAGTTTCGTCTGCTCACCAAGGCTACATTTATTTAATTAAAAATACAGTAAAACAGTAATATTGTGAAATATTATTACAATTTAAAATAAACGTTTTCTATTTGAATATATTTCACAAAGTAATTTATTCCTGTGATCAAAGCTGAATTTTCAGCATCATTACTCCAGTCTTCAGTGTCACATGATCCTTCAGGAATCATTCTAATATGCTGATCTGCTGCTCAAGAAACATTTAATGTGTACAATTGTACAAAATATTTGTGTACCATATTTTTTTTCAGGATTATTTGATGAATAGAAAGTTCAAAAGAACAGCATTTATCTGAAATCTAATCTTTTGTAACATTATAAATGTCTTTACTGCCACTTTTGATTGATTTAATGCATCCTTGCTGAATAAAAGTATTCATTTCTTTAATTTATTTTCAAAAAAATTAAAATAAAAATTCTTACTGACCCCAAACTTTTGAACGGTAGTGTATAATGCTACAGAAGCTTTGTATTTCAGATAAATGCTGTTCTTTTGAACTTTCTATTCATCAAGGAATCCTGAAAAAAAAAGTACACAACTGTTTTCAACATTGAAAATAATCATAAATGTTTATTGAGCAGCAAATCAGCATATTAGAATGTGACACTGAAGACTGGAGTAATGATGCTGAAAATTCAGCTTTGCATCACAGGAATAAATTACTTTGTCAAATATATTTAAATAGTACACAGTTATTTTAAATTGTAATAATATTTCACAATATTACTGTTTTTTACTGTATTTTTAATTAAATAAATGTAGCCTTGGTGAGCAGACGAAACTTCTTTTAAAAACATTAAAAATCTTAGTGGTTCCAAACTTTTGGACTGTACTGTATATATATATATTTTTGTCTTAGACGTTTGTTAAATATTTTTTTTCGCTTGCTTGCTTGTTTATACATCCTTTTTTGTATTTAGTTTCAAATCTATTTCATGTATCCCCTGTATGGTGTTTAATAAATATAATTAAAAAAAAAGAATAAAAAAAAAGAAAAGAATGGCCGTTACTAAATAAAATGGACGGGTCTTCCGATTGGTCAGATACGATGCGTTTAAATAATACACTGCTTATTTGTCTAGTTATTTTCAGTTTAGTGGTAATTTATTTCTCATATTCTTTCCTCAGGTGTCCAGACTGCAGGAGAAGTAACAGAGGAACGGCGCTGTCACATGATACGTACTACACGTTTATCGAAGAACGTTATCTATAGAAGAATTTTATAGAGATTGCTGGGGAGCATTTGACAGACAATCCTAAATTAAAAACAATATTTTAACTGGACAGAGAAAACAACACAATCACGCCCTGACATTTTAAAGCTGCTATCTGAGCCTTCATACGCCCCCTGGAGGGAGACATCTCTCCTCATGAAGACTCGCCCAGTGCTGTAGGCTACCAACAGTGAACGTGGTTACACACTAGGTAATAATAAAATGTTCTATGTAACTCCTGTTACATGTGACTGCTTATCACACATTTACAGTGGCAGAATGTATTGTGTGAGGAGGATCGTCTTATTCTACAGTCGTGCATACTCTATAGGCGTCTCTATAGTTGAATGGATTTAGTCATATTCTTTGTGCATTGATGAAAACCCCCGTAATGTAGCTATTTATCTCAAATAAATGATTGAACCTGCACACAAAAATGCCTCAGAGATCTGAAATCAATAGGGTTTTACACACACCTGAAATTGCATTAAAATTATTTATCGTTATATTCTACTGTGCAATACATATTATATGTAAATGTATCATTTTGGACGCTATTAGGATAATCTAGACGATTATATATATGCAAAAAAAATTTGCAAAATCCCAGATCCGTTATTGGATTAACCTATTGAAATTACAGTGTCACTTCTCGCCATGTATTCGAACAAATCACAGCTTGAGTAGATAAAAGCCTATCCAATCAGCACGAACTTCCCCTAAAGCCCCGCCTCCCTGACAGTATTAATTAGTTTGGGCTTTGCAGTCCGCAGACACTTGAGAGACAGTGAACTCTGCACAAGGACCACTGCTTTTAAACTGTCATAATGGTTGATGCATTTTGTGCAACTTGGAAACTGGTTGACAGCCAGAACTTTGATGAATACATGAAAGCACTGGGTAAGTAGCCTAAAACATATTTAATTATTTTGCAGAAAGACATCTTAACATCCTTTGCACGTGCAAGGTGCAGTAGTGCAGCCTGGTGTACGTGCATGAATGATATTTTCTGTACAGTTTATATAGTAATAATAGTTTTGTTAATAAATGTTTTCTGATCTTTTGTTCCACAGGTGTTGGTTTTGCCACTAGGCAAGTAGGCAATGTTACCAAACCCACAATTGTCATCAGTCACGAGGGTGACAAAGTTGTCATAAAGACGCTGAGCACCTTCAAAAATACTGAGATTTCCTTCAAACTGGGAGAGGAGTTTGACGAAACCACAGCAGACGACAGACATGTAAAGGTTTGTGATTTTTCATCTCTAAAATCAGTTTTTAAAGCAATTTTAGGTATTTTTGGCAGGTTAGGTCTGCATGAATTTGATCAAATATGATATCATTTATCTTTTTCCACAACGATAAACTTATATCTTTTCTCATTTCAGTCCACTGTAACCTTGGAAGGAGACAATCTTGTCCACGTCCAGAGGTGGGACAGCAAGGAGACTAAGTTCGTTAGAGAAATCAAGGATGGTAAAATGATTATGGTAAGCAGCAGTATTTTTTAGAATTGTAATTCAAAAGTTTTTTCTTCTTAATCAGTGTCATGGCTATTTAACGTTTCTAAATGTGCTCTCCTCATCTTTGCTGTTTCCAGACCTTGACCTTTGAGGGCGTGCAGGCTGTCCGCACATATGAAAAGGCATAATGCCAAACTGATAGATGTTTCAGTGTTACCCTGGCAACTTGACAATATTACAAGGGAATTTTTTACAATGTATTCTCAACTGAGAGTTTTCCCCTTTTTAAGACATTTTTTGTAAGACCTTTTTTATAAAATGCACATTGTGAATTTTGTTTGAATGTTGCAGAATGTCATTAATGTTGGTGGACTGTATAATTGAGGCCTGCCTTTGTGTTAAATTGAATGAAATACACACTTGATCAAAAACTGTTTCTTTGTTTCTTATTGACTTATGCAAATGCTTCATTCTCATTGGTTTTATATTGAAGTTTCTATAGTCCTAATATTTGTCACTCAAACAAAACAGTATAGCAGTATATCCATGTACAGCACACACACACACACACACACACACACAGTACAGTATATACAAAATTTCCTGTATATTAAGAACTATTTAAAAATTAATGTGTTTGTTCACCCAAAAATGAAAATTCTGTCATTAATTACTCACCCTCATGTCGTTCCACATCCATAAGACTTTCGTTGATCTTCGGAACAAGATCATTTTGACCACTCAAAACCAGTTCATATAGATTAGTTTTACGATCTCTTTATGAACTTTTTGTCAAAGTTACAATTGCGTATGCTGTCAATGGAGGGACAGAAAACTCACATATTTCATCAAAAAATACCTTAATTTGTGTTCCAAAGATCAACGAAAGTCTTACGGATGTGGAATGAGTAATTGAGGATGAGTAATTAATGACAGAATATTCATTTTTGGGTGAACTAACCCTTTAAAATTAAAATTAAACTACATTAGATTAAAGCAATTGCATATAGAATTAAAAAAAATAAAATTAAATCAGAGACATGCAGATTTAAATTATTTTTCTCTGAAGTGAGCAATCACCAGTTTGCTTGCATTATTCAGAATTAGAGATTTTATTGCTTTTATTGTCAATTTTATCACTTCTATCCAGTGCCAATGAATGCTTAATGTAATTCGTTAAATTGTCAGTTTAGCTTTTTATACACCCATTGATTTTGTGCCATAAATTCACATAAAATTTTAACAATCAAACAAATAATGTCTTGAATTGAATTTTTGTTCTATAATCGTATGGTACTGTACAGACCTATGTTTACATGTAATTGTGTTTCATTACACATAATCCAGTCCGATTATGGATTGTATCCTTAAGTACTGGGATGATGCCCAGTATTAATGATCAGCCATTTTTGTGCTTTAGATGCTAATTCGATTTTGACTTTGAGAGTCGACGCTGTGCCGCCTTAATCCACTGAGCGGATGGCCAACACTCAAGTCATATCTGAGAAGACTGAATTTAACCCATTATCCAGGATTATTTAACTCTTTCACTGTGCTAGCATTTTCAAGCGCCCACTTCAGACTGAGAACTCATTGAATTGCAGAGTTGTGTATGAGAAAAAGGCTGTCTGAAGTCCTGAATGACTGTTTGTTTTACTTCTGGAGCAGTTTGAACACAGCCAACAGACCATTTAAAAGACTCTTTAGTGCAGGCCAAATATATCTGCATCTGTATTGAAAATGTCCGGGAGAAGAACAACCCTGTGTCTGTTTGATATAACGTTGGTATGATCGTGCAGCCCTATGAAGATGACCTGCAGTAACCTCTCCACAACTTGAACCTGAAACGTTGTCACTGGGTCAAAGTTAATCCTATAATCCGTGTTGTCTTTACGTAGGAGCATCATTCGATCAATTTGACCAACCATGTTCAGATGCTTCATAAGTCTACAGTGTGATGTTACCGGCCAAATTTTGTCACAACCACTTGTACACTCAATTATGATATATGATTAAAAAGTAAACAGCAGTTTATATCTAATATC
>RJVU01059333.1:2809399-2820042 GCA_003731715.1 Anabarilius grahami | reverse complement strand
ATATATATATATATATATATATCATAGTTTTTATTTTCAGTTTTAGTTTCAGTTAACTGTAATAACCCTGTACTATGCAATAGTTTGACTCTTGTGGCTGCTGTTGCTCAAAATGATATTTCGTAAGATTCAGTGTGTTCCAGATTGCACAGTGACAGTTTAGTGTGACCCATAGCTGTCACGATGGCTTCAGTCTAACAGCAGATTGTGAATGGACTGTTTCAGTCACAAAAGCGCCGTAATTGGAGTGGAAAGTAATCAGCCATTGTTCTCTGCACTCACGGCTGATCTAATAGCATGAGACTCATGAGCAACTTGCTCTGATTAATGAAACAAATGTTTAAGCACACATCACAATACAGTTTTGCCAGGACAAACACTGAGAAAATGTCTTAACCTACTGTAAATATTGCTGAAATGAAAACCGGTTTTGGTTTTGCTTTTGCTTTGGGAGCAGTTGCAAAAAAGTAACGACACAAATTAAACCTGTAACCCTTACTGAATGCATCTGGGTTCCATTTGCCTTTAACCTGCATAGTTTGGATCATGAGTTTTGAGCTCCATGTGAAATTGTTGAATTTTCGCCAAAATATCAGTTTAGATACAGAGCATTTTCCTTCAACAACAAGATACGGATAGCGTTTTCTTCTTGCATTTAAAGGTTGATACGCCTATTTATTTATTTATCTATTACGCTTTACTTACTTAATAACATTAGTGAGGGGTATTTAGCGACTTGACGTATACACTTACCAGTAGTGACTCGCTTCATCTGAATACGCCTAATAATATAGTATGCGAAAAACAGTAGGCCTACACCCGCCAAGAGTAGGTAGGCTATGTCTGAATTCATATTATTCGAAAAACACAAGTAATCTGAAGTAGTACCCTAGTAATGCTACAAAAACAGACAAAGTAATTACTGGCAATATATTATGTCTAAAATGTAAGCTAATCAATATTAACATACTGTTTATTGGACTGAGACTTTCCCTGCTGAAATAAAAGCTGGTTGGCTGGTCTTAGCTGGTCCTCCAGTCTGGTCATAGGTAGTTTAGCAGGCTGGTTTTAGAGGGGTTTTGGCCACATCTTTAGACGTTCAGGCTGGTCACGCAATGAGACTCACTGACCAACCAGCTAAAACCAGATGAACATCAGCTTGGCCAACCTGGGAGACCAGCTTGACCAGCTACATCCAGCTTAAACCACCCAAGACAGCTTAGGCTGGTTTTAGCTGTTTCTTTCAGCAGGTTTTGCACTCATAAAACTTTTGTAATGGAAATATAATGAGGTGGGAAAAAAAACTAAATTTCAATGCTTTTGTGTTTGCACTAAACAATTACGTTCCCCAAAGAAACTTTGCCATCGCTTGCAAAACCATTGTTTTGCAAATTGAGCCCCTAAATGGACATAGTGAAGGAAAAAAAAAAATTTGAAATGGAGGAAAAATTATTTGTCAGTGCTTTTGCTTTTTCTCTTGTTACCCCACAAAAAATGTTGCATTCCGCAAAGTTTCTTGGGGAACTGCAAAACATTTGCGAGAGAACACAAAAGCATTGGCTTATTATTTTTTGTCCCATCTCATATTTTTTTCCACCACCATGTCCCTTTAGGGGCT
Organism: Anabarilius grahami; assembly: GCA_003731715.1. Lineage (NCBI taxonomy): Eukaryota > Metazoa > Chordata > Actinopteri > Cypriniformes > Xenocyprididae > Anabarilius > Anabarilius grahami. The sequence continues at coordinate 2,818,424 of RJVU01059333.1, read as the reverse complement.
CCGTAGTACAGAACTAAAGGTGGATGTGAGAAAAAACTATATTTCAATGCTTTTGCATTTGCTCACAAAATCATAGCGTTCATTGGCTTTTGCTTCTTCTATTATATAATGAAGTATTTGTAGTATTTAATGTTAATTTTTAATGCGTATTCAATAATTCCTCTGCATTTATATTAAGTTGCAGTGTAGGTGAAGAGACATTAGTTTCTTGCTTAATTCAGGAACTAAATTCTAAAACCTATAGTAAAGTAAAGCTTTCATTTCTTTTAGATCACCAACATTGTTTCCAAAAGTGCCAAGACTACCGTGTAGACTAATTTTGTCTACAAACTGACTGAGCGAGAGAAAAAAAGCGAGAGGATATGGGGGGTCTATTCAGCCCCTCAGTCTATGTCAAGTCTCTGTGGCCATTTGTCAGGAAGCATGAATGCTTGCCTTCATCTTCTCCCTTTTTTCTTCTTTAGGCCAACCACAGTTCAGCTTTAAGCTGATTTTGCCTCTCTTCTTTGTGGGCTGAGAGTAGTCTGTTCTTCAGTGGCCAATAGCCTATAAGTTTGGGAGTGACATCACTGCCAGATTATGCTCTTGCCAAGCGTCATGAAAGAAACTCTCCCCGTTGTTCCCCAATGAAAAGAAAAGAGGCAAAGAGGCTCTGGGAAACCCTGACACTCCTCCATGCTTGCCATGGGAACTGTTAACACAGAAGAGAAAATATTTCAGTTGACAATGCACAGATTGTAATCAGGCACCGTTCCAGGACTGGACCACGATTCACTCTGGGACTGCTTTTAATTTTAGGGCAGTCTTGTAGCAATAATGGCTAGCAATGTTTAGTGTGAGAGAGTGATTCAAATGAATGTGTCTTCATTTGGTTTCAGTTTCAAATGTTCATTAATGGAGGGATGTCTATGTGTAAACTGAGCTTACACATAGACATCCTTCTTCGACTGAAAATCAACAGCCATCTGTGCTACATGTCCCAATATTGATTTTCTTGTCCTTATCGAACCAGTGAGATCTGGTTAAAATTCCATAGTAGTCACAAATAAAAAAAAATGTATAAGTAAAATTGCAGAGAAAAAAGTACTCCTAAAATTAGTGATGCTTATTAGTAGCTGCAATCCATTTGGCTGATGTCTGCATAAAATAAATACTGCATATTATATAAAACACCCACCAGCCCTTTTTTTTCAGTACACCGGTTCAACCGCTCTTTAATGCAAATATCTAATCAGCCAATCACGTGGCAGCAACTCAGTGAATTTAGGCATAGACATGCTCAAGACGATCTGCTGAAGTTCAAACTGAGCATCAGAATGGGGAAAAAAGGTGATTTAAGTGACTTTGAACATGTCATGTTTGTTGGTGCCAGACGAGCTTGTCTGAGTATTTCAGAAATTGCTGATCCACTGGGATTTTCATGCACAGCTATCTCTAGGGTTTACAGAGAATGGGTCGAAAAAGAGAAAATATCCAGTGAGCGGCAGTTCTGTGGGTGAAAATGCCTTGTTAATGCCAGAGGTCAGAGGAGAATGGCCAGACTGGTTTGAGCTGAAAGACAACAGTAACTCAAATAACCACTGGTTACAACTGAGGTCTGGAGAAGAGCATCACAACCAGCCTGAGTATTGTTGTTGACCATGTCCATCCCTTTATGACCACAGTGTACCCATCTATTTCCAGCAAGATAATGTCATGTCACAAAGCTCACATCATCTCAAACTGGTATCTTGAACATGACAATGAATTCACTAAACTCAAATGGTCTCCACAGTCACCAGATCTCAATCCAATAGAGCAGCTTTGGGATGTCGTGGAACGGGAGATTCGCATCATGGATGTGCAACTAAAATCTGAATGTTTATTTTACTGAAATCCTACTGATATGTCACATGCATAATAATTTAGAACAAAATATTATATTATATTATATATATCATGGATGTGCAGCTGACAAATCTGCAGTAACTGCATGCTGCTATCATGTCAATATGGACCAAAAAAACACAAACTACCATAGTAGGAAAAATAAATACTATGGAAGTCAATGGGGATGAGATCTGTTTGGTTACTGACATTCTTCCAAATATTTTATTTTGTGTTCAGTAGAACAAAGGCATTTACATAGGTTTGGAACATCCTGAGGGTGAGTAAATGACAGAATTTTCATTTTTGGTTGAACTGTCCCTCTAAGGCAGTTCTGAAGGCAAAAGGATGTCCAACCCAGTATACTAGCAAAGTGTACTTAATAAAGGCTTCTCCATTTTGGCTTTATTTTTGTTATACCTAATTATAAGACCTTCTAAAGACCAGATGATTGATATATATATATATATATATATATATACACACACACATATATACACACACAACCCAGGTGGGAAAAAAAAGTACACTTCTATAATGTACTTAAAATGCTCTATTTTCACGCACTAATTTTGTACTTAATATACAAAAAAATTCTTTAGTACTTCTTAAGATAATCAAGTGTACTCAAGTGTACTCAACTGGATTTTTTTTTTTATTTATATACCACTTATAGTACATTTATAGTACACCCATAAGTGGTAACTAAATATATATTTTAAATACAGAGATAGTGTATTAAAAGCACATTTTGGTTCATATTTCATGGTGTCTATAAATAGCACAGTTGAGTACACTTAGATGTTCTTAAGATTATCTTAAGAAGTAGTAAAGAATAATTTTTAGTAAATTAAGTACAAAATTAGTGCGTGAAAATAGAGCACTTTAAGTACATTATAGAAGTGTACTTTTTTTCACCTGTGTATGTTCCAAATTATTATGCAAGTGACATACAGGTAGGATTTCAGTACAATAAACACTTAGAATTTAGTTTTTCAAAGAAAGTGTTTGTTTTATTTCTCCATATCTTTTTAGATAACTGGTATCAATCTCAGACAAGTATGTTAAATAGATTCCCAGGTCTACTTATGTAAATGGAAACCCTACTTAAAGAGGCTGTTTTCACATTATTATTCTCAAGCAATATGGGGAGGAAGAAAGATCTTTCTGCAGATGAAAAGCATGTAATGGTGCAATATTGTGCAAAAGGCATGAAAACAACTAATTTTGTGTGAAAACCATAAGGAGATTATCGAGCTATCATAAGATTTGTGAGCAATTTACAGCACAAGAGAACTCGGTCAGATAAATGCTTATTAAGGAAAGTTTATGTCATAACAAATGTACAGTATTAAAAGGACAGCTATAAAAAAAAAGCCAGTGTTGAGCAGCAAACAGGTATTTGAAGCTGCTGGTGTCTCTGGAGTCTCAAGAAGCTCTCCATGCAGGCTGGCAGTTGTGCGTAAAGTTGCATTTCAGCCATCTCTAGAAACGTTTACAGTGGGTTTAGAAATACATTTTATTGCTGTGGTATTTTTTGCAGCATGGGATAGTGCGTTGTCCTGAATGAAAATCCTTTTTGTTTCAGAAGACACTTCTTTTCAAACCATAGCAAAAAATGGACGGTTATAAACTCCACATATCTTGCAGAAGTCATTTTCACACCCTCAGAGACCCTAAAGGGACCTTCCATCTCACTTCCCAATATTCCAGCCCAAATCATCACCCGCTAGCTCCTTGCTGATGTCGCGGTCTTGTTGGAACATGGTGGCCACTCACCAACCATCCAGAAATCCATCCATTGGGGTATGGCATTTGTCAGTGAATAAAACTATTTAAAACAAGTCTTCATTTATTTATCTACTGTAAACATTTCTGTGAACTTTGGTTAGAGGTGGCTGAAATGCAACTTTGCACACAACAGCCAGCCTGCATGAAGAACTTCTTGAGACACCAGCAGATTCAAATACTTGTTTGCTGCTCAACAGTGGCTTTTTTTTTTATAGCTGTCCTTTTTATGGACAGAAACTTTCCTTAATAAGCATTATCTGACCGAGTTCTCATGCTGTAAATTACTCACAAATTTCATGATAGTACAATAATCTCCTTTCAGTTTTCACACATTACTTGTTTTCATGCCGTTTGCATAACATTACACCATTTCATCCTTTTCATCTTCAGAAAGATCTTTCTTCCTCCCCATATAGCATGAGAACTGTGATTTGCTTAATAATGTGAAAACAACCTGTGAAACTACAGTAGTCAACATTTGAAGTGGATCAAAACCTTTTCATCTCAGTTGTCCTAAAACCTTCTTCTTAGGACAACTTAGTTCTTAGGACAAATTTGATGAACTTTTTTGACTTCAAAATGTTACTATGTTTAACAAACCTGTCTGAGATTGATACCAGTTATTTAAAAAGATATAGAGAAACAAAACAAACTTTCTTTGAAAAACTAAAATCTGAATGTTTATTATACTGAAATCCTACTGATATGTCACTTCCATAATAATTTGGAACACAGTATGTATAAAATAAAATGTACAACTTATCCTTGAAAAGGGGATTTTAGGATAGGCTCAGCTGGGAATAGTCTCTGTTGGCATGGAGATATTTAAGGGTTTTTTTGGATGCTTGAATAGCTCTGGCAGAAACCTTGAATAGCACAAAGCAGGGTGTGCATACCAATGCAGTTAACACACAGAACTATTGGCAGCTTTTTGTAGGAAAGATTACAAAAACTGGCATATTTCTGAATCTTTAATCTTTTAGAATCATCTCAATTATTTTAAATAGGTATTCAAATGTAGTTATTTCATTATACATTTATATTTCAGTCATTTAAATGTAGTTTGTGGCATCACTTAATATTGTGAAACATTGTTTAATGTGAATACACTTATTAACATGATATTTTATTGAGTAACTGATTTTAGATGTTTACATTTTAACTTGCCTTTATAGGAAAATTACAAAAGGACCAGAGAGGTAGTAACACGAGAGCCTATTGCAGTAATGCCACCTACTGGTGATAGTGGATGTTGACATAATGGCCTGGGTTATATTGAAATAGTTCCTTAAAATGACCTGACCAAAGAAAAGATAAAACAAACATGTAAATAACAAAAAGTCTGTAAGTAGTTCTTTTAATAATAAATAAGGAATTCTGTAAATAATAAATAAATAAAACTTCAAACAGTTGGTTTGATTATTGCAAACATTTATTTCGTTTAAGTCTTAGAGTTGCATTACAGTTCCATTGGCATTACAGTTGGCTCTTTTTTTTCTTTTCAAAAAGGGCTCTTTTTTGACCGGTGACCATATTGTTGATTCTTTTGATAGCTTTATACATCTAATTTCAGTTTATGGCTAAAACTTTTACAGAGAATGTACATATTAATACAGTTCACAACTTGGCCAGTTAATTTTCTTTGCATTTTGAATATCTGACCACAAAACCATGCAAAAGACAAAAAGAACCCCCACAATATTACACAAGAAATTATATAATTCCAATTACAAAAACAAATTAAATATGGTCTGGTTTAGATACATGTTTTTAAACAATAAATTCACGAAAACATCATGCAAAACTATTATCTTTAAGGAGCATTTATAAACTGTGAATTAGATTTAAAAGTAACACAATGCAAAGAACTATTTGAACTATGGAAAATTGCAAGTTATTCATTGCTCCAGAGTTTGACACACCAACAAGCCCATCATTAAAGTAAGTCTAAAAGAGACCCATTTCTGTTACAACTGAGCACTGCGGTAATATGCATTTGTACAGGTTAATGTACATCAGAGAAAAAAAAAAAAAAATCACATAATTATGAAGATCTTTGTACAGACATGAGTTTATCCTCTATGGAGCCACATGCTGAACTCCTGGAGGAAAGATCGTGGCAGTAAAAGAAATGGCTCCAGGGCGGCCTACTGGCACAGCACACTTTAGGAGTCTCATTAGTACACACTATTAAACACTCACTAACACCATTAAATCAAGTAAAGGAGAGCTCTGCTAATGAGCTGATGACAATCAGGTGCAGTGCCAGGGATCCACCAGGGGCAGTGCTGAGAAACATGCAACACATTTCATCTGGCACAGAATTTTTTCCCATATACTGAAAATAATCTTCTGTATGAGTATAATGTGCAATACAGAAATGTTTTATAACACAATTAGAATGCCATTTAATTGGCTCTCCTTTATTAGGTAGGTCTATCCATGTAATATTGCAAAAAACACCCACATTTTTACTTACATAAACTAATAATGTTCTGTGAAGAAATGCGGTAGTGTTTGCAATTGTAAAAAAAAAAGACATGCAATCGCTTGGATTAAAACAATGCAGTTTCTTTGATGTTTAATACATTTTCCTGGATTTAGCACCAATGTTTAGTTTCATTTCTTTATGCAAAATCCAGTGTGTTCATTTTATACAGAGCACTGAACAAAACATTTGTTTCATAGAGCCTGAAGTATAGATTTATAAACATGTTTGGCAAATTATATTAAATAAAATGTAGAAAAATAAATAAGAAAAATAAATAAAATTATCTATACATTCAGAGGAACTGAGCTTACTGTCCAAAGCCCTTATTTCTCAGTGCAGTTGTTCCATCTGTAAACGGTTTAGTAAACGGTATTACTAAGAAAGTATATATGAAATGTTTGTTTCCATATTTCTTGATCTATTATATCTTGATCTATTCCTCCCTTCCTGACAGAAAACACAGTGGAATGCTTTGAATTAGCACCCCATCAAAATGAGGTAAATGTACCTTGTATATAAAAGATTGTATGATCCTGAACCTCACTGCAGTGTTCAGAAAGGAAGACAGTTGTTTCATTACTTCCTGTCAGTGCTGTCTGGACAAACTATACTCAAATCCATGGTATCAATTAAAAGATGGATAGCCTCAAGATAATACTTGATAATATGAGAATAATTTCCAGTTTTGAAATCCAGGAAGTAACTCAAATCTCTTTCAGTTTTCTAGGTCGTTGTTGGTGTAATGTTGAAGGACCTACTGTGAACCTCTACGCTGCATTGCATTAGCAGGTTCCTCATTCTTCAGAGGTCTTCTTCAACTGGCTTTGCCATGATGTTTAGCGTCAGACTCCGAGGTTTGGCTGGACTCACCACAGCGGTGGTGAAAAGGGGAAGAACGGATACTGAGTATCATCCTCATCCACAAAGAAACACTGGAAGTAGGGAATGTCCTCTGTAGTGGAAAAGAAATTAGTTGTTTTTTGGATTATTTTTTGGGAACAGCACATACAAAGAAAAAGCACAGTGAACAGACTTGTCATTTGACCTTTGTCTCTGACTTTGAAATATTTCTGTTGTCAAGATAGTTTATAAATTAATACCAGATGGCTTTAAAAAAAAAAGAAAACAGGCACATACTGTATTTATGTTATATATGGTTTGATCACAATGTAGTCTGGAGTCCAAACTTGATATAGTGACAAAAACTTACCCTCCTCTATCTCTGGAATATCTTTGGTGACATCAGGTTCTTCTCCTACAGAGAAAAATACATATATTTCATTTTAATCTTAATGTAATTATTTTACACTTCACACACACATTTGGGTTTTAATGTTTTATGGAGACTTTCCATAGACATAATTATTTTTATACTTTACAAACTGCATGTATATTCTATTCCCTAACCCTAAACCCAACCCTCACAGAAAACTTTATGCATTTTTACATTTTCCAAAAAAACATAATTCTATATGATTTACAAGCTGATTTCCTCATATACACACAAATACATAAAAAGGCAGTCATGGCCTAATGGTTAGAGAGTCAGACTGGTAACCCAAAGACTGTGTGATTGATTCTCAGTGCTGGCAGGAAATGACTTGAGCAAGGCATCTAACCCCCAATCACTCCCCGGGCTCCACTGCAAATATGGCTGCCCACTGCTCCAGGTGTGTGTGTCCACGGTTTGCAGTGTGTGTGTGTGTGTGTGTGTGTGTGTGTGTGTGTTCACTACTCACTGCTCCTGATGCGTGTGCACTAACATGGATGGGTTAAATGCAGAAGTCAAATTCTGAGTATGGGTTACCGTACTTGGCCTTCACATGTCTTAATATCTTACCTTTTACTTCCTTGTCTATGACAGCTTCCTTCTCAGTTGGCTGGACTACTGATTACAGAACATTAAAAAAAAATCAGATAAAATGTACATTTTACATTTGGGTTGTAAATAGTACAATATGTTGTCCATAATCTGAATATGTGGACTGCACATTATACCCTAACTGCTTAACTATTAAATTGAAAAGAAAAAAGCAAATACAAAAAAGCACACATTAAAAACATATAAGGCCGAGGCAGTCAAGGATTAAGAAAATATAAAAGGCCTTTATTCACTCATGGCTAAAAAAAAAGCATACCTTTTTCTTTGACCTTCTCAGGTTCTAAAAAAAAAAAGAAAAAAAAGAAAGAAAAAGTACCTTAAAAATGTTGACATGTACTAAAGCATGAAGTATGCATTCGTTTTTATTGAGAAGGTCTACTAAGCGGATTCCTGTTCATTATGAGCTGGATTGTTCAGTGGGAATAATGCTTTCAATAAAAGATTTCTATACTCCTAAGTCAACTATTATATATTAGCCTGCTATCAGCTATCATATGGTCAACTATAAATGTTACATCTGTTAATGAATATTATTCTTAGAGTGTAAAAATACAGAACTATTGCTGAAATGAAGAATGACATTGTTAAAATTCTGTTAGTAAATAATCTTTCTTTGCAATCAGCCATAGTACCTTTCTGTAAAGGTTTCTTTACTTCTTTGACTTTTTCAAGGGTGATTTCTAGCATCAGGAGAGAAATTTTTATTCAAACAAACACTGATACAACAACAACTTATCTTTTTACTTAGTATCCCTTACAAAACTAGAAGAAAGTCAATGTGGTAGATGCAACAAAATTCATCAATCTTTAAGAGTAAATAAAAATGTACCTTTCTTTTTGGGCTCTGGTCTGATCTTAGCTTTTGGAGCCTCTTTGTCTAGCATAGAAAAGTTAATAATTTATGTGCATATAAATAATTAGTTTTAATAATGTTTCAACTAAGTAACAGTTTAAGTGTTTTGCAAAGAAATTAGAATAAAAACATTAATACTTAT
>RJVU01059333.1:2757186-2809388 GCA_003731715.1 Anabarilius grahami | reverse complement strand
TATATATATATATATATATATATAAACAAACAAATATCTTTATATAAAAAAAGTCTTTATTGCCCACAAAAACACACCATTCATAAAATTGCTTAAAAAAATTCTGTCAATAACATATATTTATATATTATACCTGGTGATCTGCTGAAGCTTTCTGACATACCTTTCTTTGCAGGTGCTGGTTTAGTGATGTTTTTCAATGCAGCACGTTCTGTGTTGTGAAGAAGAAAAACTGGTTCAGCTGCATGCAAGCTTCAATTTCATAACTGAGCTGGATATAATTTGCACTCATCTTGTACTGTATATATGCAAAATACAGAGCTGATGAAAAGACAGTTACATAAAAAAGCAGCAAAAGAAAAAAAAAACATTCCTGTGAGTAAAATAATAGGCTGGATAAGAAAATGATTACCCATTACCTGTTTTAATATGTGCTGCCTTAGTAATGTTCCTCAGAGCATCACGATCTATAAAAGAAAAAGTTTCACTCACTCGCATGTGAACACTGAAGTGGGAATCACACTTTATATAAAACCTCGTACAGTCTGGTTCCTGTTTAGTTGTAGCTCGATGAATATAATTCATGACCAGCTTGTGAAATTAAGAAATTTTGATACCTTTTTTGGCTCTTTCCTTGGAGACCATTGGTTTTACTTTCACACCGACAGTCTCCGGCTCTGTAAGAGATACTAGCAGCATGCAAGTCAAAAATTATTTGTACTGTTAGCTTTACTTTGAATTATAACTGATGGAAATACAGTGGTATGCGAAAGTTTGGGAACCCCTTGCAGAATCTGTGAAAATGTGAATAATTTTAACAAAATAAGAGGGATCATACAAAATGCATGTTATTTTTTATTTAGTACTGTCCTGAGTAAGATATTTTACATAAAAAATGTTTACATATAATCCACAAGACAAAAAAGTAAATGAATTTATTAAAATATCTCCGTTCAAAAGTTTGGGAACCCTTGATTCTTGTGTGGTTACCTGGATGATCTACGACTGTTTTTTTGTTTTGTGATGGTTGTTCATGAGTCACTTGTTTGTTCTGAGCAGTTAAACTGAACTCTGTTCTTCAGAAAAAATCTCCAGGTCCTGCAGGTTCATCAGTTTTCAAGGATTTTTTGCATATTTGAACCCTTTCCAGCAGTGACTGTATGATTTTAAGATCCATCTCAAACTCAACTTTTAAAAAAGGTTCAAACATTCACTGATGCTCCAGAAGGAAACACGGTGCATTAAGAGTCGGGAGGTGAAAACTTTTTGAATTTAAAGATCAAGGTAAATTGTACTTAGTTTGTCTTCCGGGAAACATGCAAGTATCTTCTGTTGCTTCCGAAGGGAAGTACTAAATGAAAAAAAAAAAATTTCAACAAAATAAGAAGAATTTGGACTTCTTCATCCTGTTCAAAAGTTTTCACCCCCCGGCTCTTAATGCACCGTGTTTCCTTCTGGAGCATCAGTGAATGTTTGAACCTTTTTTAATGGTTGTGTTTGAGTCCCTCAGTTGTCCTCAGTGTGAAAAGATGTATCTTAAAATCATACAGCCACTGCTGGAAAGGGTTCAAATATGCAAAAGATGCCGGAAAACTGAAGATTCTGCAGGACCTGGAGGATTTTTCTGAAGAACAGAGCTCAGTTTAACTGCTCAGAACAAACAAGGGACTCATGAACAACCATCACAAAACAAAAAAACAGTCATAGATCATCCAGGTAACCACACACAGTATTAAGAATCAAGGGTTCCCAAACTTTTGAACGGAGATATTTTAATAAATTCAGCTACTTTTTTGTCTTGTGGATTATATGTAAACATCTTTTATGTAAAATATCTTACTCAGGACAGTACTAAATAAAAAATAACATACATTTTGTATGATCTCTCTTAATTTGTTAAAATTATTCACATTTTCCCAGATTCTGCAAGGGGTTCCCAAACTTTCGCATACCACTGTACAAGTCTATTTGCAGCCTGATAATGTCAAAATTCAAAATATTTCTAACATAGACCAAATACCTTTGATTGTTCTGTTGTCCATCCGTAAAAGTGTAATTTGATTTTGAGTGGACTCCAGATCACTTCTCATTTCACCAATGTCCTTCCTCAGTAAATCCAGAAGAGACAGTTTTTGGTTGATGGAGTTCAGGAGCTCCACGTCCAGACCGATAAGACTAACATTATCTGTGTGTTCACAAGTGTTTTGAAATAATTTGTGTAATGATCAGTGGCCATTCAGACAGACTCTTATCAGTCACACTTTATTTTGATTTAGACATCTTTCTAAATATAAGTAACTACATGTCAAATAACTCTCATTAATTTGCAACTAGATGTCAGGTATTTCATTGTATAATGACAAAACAGGAAAATTCTGTAAAAAAAATAAAAAAATAAAAATACAGACCATTACCTGTAAAATCAATGTTTTTAATAGTGTTAATAGAATGTCTAAAGTAGGTGATCAAAGTGTGACTTCTGTGCATTTGATAAAAGGGTAACATGAAAATAAATTGTGCAAATAAGCTTTAATTATGCAGTAGCACTATTATAATACAGTATAATTACAACATTTCCTAAAAGACACCTTTTGGTTCTGGTGCCTTTTCTTTAGCGACTTCAGGCTCTATTCAAAGGTATTTTTTCATGTGATAATTTTATACAAAAACCATATTGCACAACTATATGCAGAAAGATTTCATTTGCATTCATACCTTTCTTTACAGGAGGGCGCTTAACTTTCTCCTTGATGACTTCAGCCTCTGAAAAGGAAATGATGTGAAAATATTTGAAGAATTACAATAAATAAATTTAAAATAAATAAATAAATACATTTTCTTTAGATTGGAGGTAAAATGTTGGTAATGGTAACCTTTCTTCTCAGGGGCTGGTTTAGCTTTCTCCTTGATGACTTCAGCCTCTAAAATGATGATAATATAAAATATTAAGANAAAAAAAAAAAAAAAAAAAGTGTATAAATGTATAAAAAATATAAAATTCTGCTTGGAAATAGTGTTAATTTGATTGTTACGGTAAATCAAACCTTTCTTCTCGGGGGCTGGTTTCACTTTCTCTTTGATGATTACAGCCTCTAAAACAGCAATAATAATAATAAAATAGAAAAAAAGGCAAAAAAAAAAAAAAACCTCTTTGCCTTATGGCTTGGAAAAATAATGATGACTGAAATAACAACCTTATTATTTCAGGAAACCTGATTTGCTGAAATCACACTATACAGGATATCACACTAAAAATGGAAGCATATGAACTCATACCTTCCTTCAGGGGGGCTGGTTTGGCCTTTTCTTTGATGACTACAGCTTCTGAATTAGTGATGATGGAAAAACATATTTAGAAAATGTAAAACAGAACAAAGGAAAATTGTTGATTTAACATTATTTCTGACAGCTTATTAATTAAATCTCCACATTGAAGTGTCAAGATAATGGAGGAATTTGATGGAGAGCTGCTTGCGAGCCATTCTCCCCTGGTGCTACATCCTTTTGAAGGGTCCTGCCTTGCCAATGAAGCGAGCGTGTTTGGCTCTCAAAAATGAGGCCAGACCGGCCCTCAGCATATGCCTTACACTTTGCAAAAACAGGAATCTGAAACCACTCTTTCTGTTGATTGTTTCATATTGTCCGCTGAGCAGGGCTTTAATGCTTATGCATACCGGCGCATTTTTGGCAAAGGTATTTCAGATGAGGTTATAGCACAGGCATATGTCTGAGGACATCCTGCCCCCTTCCATGCCCTCCAAGATGATAGTGGCATTGAACAGTGGTTGTGGGCAGAGGTTGATTGTCTCTGGCATCTCTTTTGCTCTGCTCTGATATGCTGAAGTATCTTTTCCAGGGTTGAGCTATATTCTCTCCTATGTTAGCATCTAACATAGAATTATACACTCCCCTATGGATGGTTACTTGGTAGTTACCCCCTTAGGGCTGATGCAGGGTAAACGGAGTTATGTAGGGCAGTATAGATTCCCTCTACTTCGTTCACCTCCCTCCCCAACTACTGTTGGGCCTTGAAGTAGGATGTATGCTCCCCTTTGGGTGGGTGATTTATAGGCCTCTCTAGTGTGACCCAGGTTCAAAAACCTGACAAGTAGAGGTAGACTGCCTGCGGGGTGTCCCTCCTGGTTATCTATTGCATGCTATAGTAAGTGCTGGAGTAAAGTGCTAGCAATAGCAGGTACTGGAGAAGTGCCTATATTTAAGTCAGGGTTGAGCTGCTCTCCTCCATTGTACTTGGGTTATGATGTAGGGTATAAGCTCCCCTGCGGTCTCCTTATGGTTGGCGTATGCTGAATGAGAGTTATTGGCAAACTAAAGAAAAAGCTGACTGCCTTTTTCTTGTCTGGGACATATCTTCCCTTTGGATAGCCCTAAGGGTCAATGTTAGATGAATGGAGTTCTGTAGGGCGATTAGATTCCCTCTACTTCATTTACCTCCCTCCCCAACTGCTGTTGGATCTTCAAGTAGGTATGTCGCTCCCCTTTGATGGGTGCTGTACTGTGGCTTGGTTTGACAATGCTAACAAGCAGAGGAAATTTGTCGGCAGGGCGTTCCTCCTTGTTATGTGTCACATACTATGGTCTAGTGCTAAAAGAAAAAGACAAAGTGCTAGGTATAGCGGGTCTTAGGTAGTGGGCCTTTTCTCAAGGCAGGGAATGAGCTGTTCTCCCCCAGTGTTCTGGGGACTTTAAGTAGGGCCTAATCTGACCTGTGGCTCCCCTGGGGTTTAGAGTCAGGGTGATGAGAGTTACTGGACACACTGCGTTATACCCTGCTCTCATTTTCCTCCCTTTTCTGATTACAAGCAGGGATATAGGCCCCTTAAAGGAATGGAGTGGGGCCAATTACTGAGGTTTTAGCACCTTGCATGCTCCCTTTGGTAAGCTTCTCTTTAAGATTTAGGTTCATTCAGACTCCGATGAACCCAAGGTGCTACGTGTACTTTGTCACTGCAATGCTGCAATAAACTTCTTCATCAAGATCTTTAACGTCCACATCATTTTTTCTTACTTTTCTTACTCTTTAGGATATCCCTTAGGGTTGAGTAAGGTGAACTGAAATACGGTGGCCACTTTATATTCCCCTGTTTAATTGACCTCCCTCTCCAACTGTTGTTGGGTCTTAAAGTAGGGTATTTTGCTCCCCTTTAGTTGGGATCTGCGTGAAGCCTCTCTCGTATGATCCATGTTCAAAGAACCTGATAAGTAGAGGTAGTCTGCCTGGTAGCATTCCTGGTTTGTTTGCACTCTGTAACGCAGACTAGTAAATGGAGTCTTTTTTGGATCCAGGAGAAGTACAAACAGGATGTGAGTGCTCTCCCCTAATTGNTTATATTCCCCTGTTTAATTGACCTCCCTCTCCAACTGTTGTTGGGTCTTAAAGTAGGGTATTTTGCTCCCCTTTAGTTGGGATCTGCGTGAAGCCTCTCTCGTATGATCCATGTTCAAAGAACCTGATAAGTAGAGGTAGTCTGCCTGGTAGCATTCCTGGTTTGTTTGCACTCTGTAACAGGATGTGAGCGCTCTCCCCTAATTGTTCTAGGGTATTTAAGTAGACTTGAAGCTCTCCTACAGTTTCCCTAGGGGCTGAGTTTTGATGGCGAAAGTCTTTGGCAATTATATTATGCTGCTCACTTATTTGAATGCTTGAAGTTGAGGATTGCATTCCCCCCTGGAAGTAGTGGTAATATCGAAGGTCATAGTTGACACTTTGGTCAGCTACTCCCTAAGGGCTTTGTCAAGGTAAAAGAAGCTGATATAGCTGAGTCATTTTTTTCTTTGAGCTCTGCTCTTGAGGCCTTATAATGCTGACGCCTGTCCTGCAAGGGAGGGAGGGAGGTTGTAAAGGCCAGGACTTCCTTTGTTATAGAGCATAGAAGCTTTGGTATATAATATTGGAAGATATTGACTTAGGGAGTAGTGCCACTTTGTAGTCTATATGAGTCATTTTGGATGCACCCTAAGGGTTGACACGCTCTGACTCCGGCTAAGTAATCCGTAGAGTCAATTTATGCTATGCCCATTATGTTTGTGCATATTCACAGCTTAGTGAGACAGGCATTCCCGCAGCACGGCATAGTGGGTATTGGTTCCCCATAGTGTCGATATCAGACACGGCGTCGAAGTTTCACTTTGAAAGGGAACATCTAGGTTACATATGTAACCTTGGTTCCCTGTGAAGGTGAATGAGACGCCGCATCTCGTTACCATGCCTGGGGCTTGCTTGCGTGTCTCCTTTAGACAAAAGAGTTGCTGACGTGTATTACAGGTGCCTTTTTATACTTGTACCTTTTATAATTAGTCTCAATATCAGACGCCCCGTCTCCTTCCCCTTCTCAGGGAACCAGGGTTACATACGTAACCTAGACATTTTTCAAATATAAATTGCAGTACCTTTCTTTGGTGCTGGCTTTGGCTTTTCTTTAGGTAGCTCAGGTGCTGCAAAATATGGGGGTTTAACTTTAAAATATTATTATATATTTCAGTTTCAAGAATGCCTAACAATGGAGTCTAACACATTACCCTCATGTTTGCCATGGGGAAATCTCACCTATTTTTGGTGCGGTTTCAGGGGCCTTTTCTTTAGCAACTTCATAATATGAATAATCATCATAAAGCATAAAAACAACAGCACATGCAGGATGATTTCAATGACATCCATACCCTTTTTTACAGGAGCTGGTTTAACTTTCTTTTTGATGACTTCAGCTTCTGAAATATTAAAAATATTATATATGAGATTGGTCTTTAACTTGAAAGCACACATCAAGCTACATTAAGTAACTCGGTAACACTACAATAAGGATCATTAGTTAAACATTAGTTAATTATTAACTAACATGAACTAACCATGAGCAATACATTTGTTACTGTATTCACTAATCTTCGTTAACGTTAGTTAGTTAGTTAGTTAGTTAGTTCACAGTGCATTAACTAATGTTAACAACACTTTAATAATGTATTTGTAAATGTTGAAATTAACATTAACAAAGATTAATAAATGCTGTATAAGTGCAGTTCATTATTAGTTCATGTTAACTAATGTAGTTAACTAATGAACCTTATTGTAAAGTGTTACCAGTAACTCATACCTTTCTTCGCAAGAGCTGGCTTAGGTTTCTCCGTGATGATTTTGTCCGCTGAAGAGTTGATAATATTAATAAAAGGTTTTTTATTATGATTTTATATTTTATTAAAGAAAAATTGCTACATTTGAAAGTAAATCAAACCTTTCTTCTCAGGGGCTGGTTTTACTTTCTCTTTGATGACTCCAGCTTCTGAAATTGTGAAAATGTAAACATATTTAGATGTAACTAAATATATATAATAGAGTGTTAACGTACTACTCAATTTACACATTTGCATTAAAGCACAATTATTTGCTAGTGTTTAGAAAAAAAATCTCACCTCTTTTGGGTTTTAGTTCGGGAGCCCTTTCTTTAGAAACTTCAGGCTCTATAAAACAGTATTTTTTCATGTGATACTTGAATCGTTATACAGTGGGAAGGCAACAGTACACACATTGAGATTTCATTAACATCCATACCTTTCTTTACAAGAGCTGGTTTAACTTTCTCCTTGATGACTTCAGCCTCTGAAATGGCAATGATAATAATTAGAGATTGTAAAATATCTTCAATTTATGAGAGCAGAATCTTAACTTTATCCTAAATACAAAATAAAATCACACAATGAAAAAAAAAACCCAACAACTTACCTTTCTTCTCAGGGGCTGGTTTAGCTTTCTCGACTCCAACCTCTGAAAAGATCATTTTGTTTACTGCAAAAGTTTTTTTTTTTAACAACTTATAATGTTAATTCAATAATTAACACAGTAAATAAACCCTTTCTTTTCAGGGGCTGGTTTTACTTTTTATTTTAAGATTTCAGCTACTAAAATTTTTAAAATATAAACATATTTACTGAAAAGAAAATGCATATATTAGAGTATTATTCCAATCTACAAGGGAACAGTTTAAAGCACATATCATCTGCTTGTGTTGGGATAAAAAAAAACTGACCTCTTTTTAGTTTTGGTTCGGAAACCTTTTCTTTAGAAACTTCAGGCTCTATAAAACAGTATTTTTTCATGTGATACTTGAACCATTATACAGTGAGAAGGCAACAGTACACACATGGTGATTTCATTGTCATCCATACCTTTCTTTACAGGAGCTGGTTTAGCTTTTTCCTTGATGACTTCAGCCTCTGAAATGGCAATGATACTATTTAGAGACTGTAAAATAACTTAAATTTATGAAAACAGAATCTTAACTTTATCCTTAATATAAAATAAAAATCACACAATAAAACAAAACAAAAACAAACTTACCTTTCTTCTCAGGGGCTGGTTTAGCTTTCTCCTTGACTTCAGCCACTGAAAAGATCATTCAGTTTACTGTAAAAGTTTTTTTTTTCTTCTCCAACTGATAATGTTAATTCAATAATTAACACAGTAAATCAAACCTTTCTTCTCAGGGGCTGGTTTTACTTTCTCTTTGATGACTCCAGCTTCTGAAATTGTGAAAATGTAAACATATTTAGAGGTAATTAAATATAGATAATAGAGTATTAATGTACTACTCAATTTACACACTTGCATTAAAGCACATAATTATTTGCTTGTGTTTAGAAAAACATCTCACCTCTTTTGGGTTTTGGTTCAAGAGCCTTTTCTTTAGAAACTTCAGGCTCTATAAAACAGTATTTTTTCATGTGATACTTGAATCGTAATACAAAGGGAAGGCAACAGTACACACATTGAGATTTCATTAACATCCATACCTTTCTTTACAGGAGCTGGTTTAACTTTCTCCTTGATGACTTCAGCCTCTGAAATGGCAATGATAATAATTAGTAAAATTAAATAATTACTGTAAAAGTTTTTTTTTTTTTCCAACTGATAATGTTAATTCAATAATTAACACAGTAAATCAAACCTTTCTTTTCAGGGGCTGGTTTTACTTTCTCTTTGACGACTTCAGCTACTATAATGTTGAAAATATAAACATTTATAGAAAAGAAAATACATATATTAGAGTACTACTCTAATCTACAAGGGCAAAAAGCTTTCTTTAAAGTACATATTATCTGCTTGTGTTGGGATAAAAAAAACGCACCTCTTTTTGGTTTTGGTTCGGGAGCCTTTTCTTTAGAAACTTCAGGCTCTATAAAACAGTATTTTTTCATGTGATACTTGAACCATTATACAGTGGGAAGGCAACAGTACACACATGGTGATTTCATTGTCATCCATACCTTTCTTTACAGGAGCTGGTTTAGCTTTTTCCTTGATGACTTCAGCCTCTGAAATGGCAATAATAATATTTAGAGACTGTAAAATATCTTAAATTTATGAGAACAGAATCTTAACTTTATCCTTAATATAAAATAAAATCTCACAATGAAAAAAACAACAACTTACCTTTCTTCTCAGGGGCTGGTTTAGCTTTCTCCTTGACTTCAGCCTCTGAAAATAAAATAATGTAAATCTTTCTTTAGCATAATTTTAGTCTTTTTTCTTAAATAAAGTTAATTTAAAGATAAAACAGTGAATCAAACCTTTTTTCACAAGGGCTGGTTTTACTTTTTCTTTGACGACTTCAGGTACTATAATGTTGAAAATATAAACATTTACAGAAAAGAAAATACATATTTTAGAGTACTACTCTAATCTACAAGGGCAAAAAGCTTTCTTTAAAGTACATATCTGCTTGTGTTGGGATAAAAAAACGCACCTCTTTTTGGTTTTGGTTCGGGAGCCTTTTCTTTAGAAACTTCAGGCTCTATAAAACAGTATTTGTTCATGTGATACTTGAACCATTATACAGTGGGAAGGCAACAGTACACACATGGTGATTTCATTGTCATCCATACCTTTCTTTACTGGAGCTGGTTTAGCTTTTTCCTTGATGACTTCAGCCTCTGAAATGGCAATGATAATATTTAGAGACTGTAAAATATCTTACATTTATGAGAACAGAATCTTAACTTTATCCTTAATATAAAATAAAAATCACACAATAAAACAAAACAAAAACAAACTTACCTTTCTTCTCAGGGGCTGGTTTAGCTTTCTCCTTGACTTCAGCCTCTAAAAAGATAATAATGTAAAATTATTTTGTTGGGAAAAGACTTTCTTTAGCATAATTTAAAATGTAATGTAAAAGTTTTTTTTCCTCAGCTGATAATGTTAATTCAATAATTAATCAAACCTTTCTTCTCAGGGGCTGGTTTAACTTTCTCTTTAATGACTTCAGCCTCTGAAAAGAAAATAATGTAAATCTTTCTTTAGCATAATTTAGTATTTTTTTCTTAAATAAAGTTAATTTAACAGATAAAACCGTAAATCAAACCTTTTTTCACAGGGGCTGGTTTTACTTTTTCTTTGACGACTTCAGCTTCTAAAATGAAAGAATGATATAAAAGCATTAGCATTATCTTAAAACTGACCAGGGACTTTTTTTTTTTTTTTGTTGGTAATATTCTTATTAATAAATTGCAGTACCTTTCTTTGGTGCTGGCTTTGGTTTTTCTTTAGTTTTCTCAGGTACTGCAAAACATGAACGTTTAACTTGAAAATAGCAGCTGTAATGTTAGCTAAGTTAACATGTAATTTGTCAAACATCCCGTAATAAACATATCGGTAATATTAGCAAAGCAAGCATAGAAGCAAGTCATAATTGTCAACATTTGCTCATGTGCTTATAAATCATAAATATTAGGTCATATACTAGATATGTACATTTTTCTTTAGAGACTAGTTTTGCCTTTTCTTTTGGAACTTCAACTGAAAGGGATTAGAAGATAAATAAAGATGTTTCAGAGCAAAACTTACCAAATGAAAACATGTATATGACATTCAGGTATTCAAAATTGCACAAGTTACAAGAAAAACACACATATAATACCTATCTTTGCAGGTTCAGGTGTTGGCTCAGGTGCCTTTTCTTTAGGATCTTCCGGCTCTATAAAAAACGTACGGTTTGGTGTGATAAATGATCATTATACATTATGAAAGTAACATTATATGCTGATTATTTCATTCAATGTATACCTTTCTTTATGGGAGCTGGCTGAACCTTTTCCTTGATGATTTCAGCCTCTGCAATGATGATAACATATAAATGTTTAGAGAAAGTATAACATTTTGCTTATAAAAAAAGTTAAAATTGATCATTAACACAGCAAATCAAACCTTTCTTCTTAGGGGCAGGTTTAGCTTTCTCCTTGACAGCTTCAGGCTCTACAAAACAGAAAACAAAAGGATTCTTAGTTTCATCATGTCAAACAATTAAGCCTTTTTGCTATTAACAGACTGATCATATTTTTGTTAAAAATGTAAAATGTTCTAAAAGGGCTGAGAGGAAAACTCACCTTTTTTTGGTTTTGGTTCAGGTGCCTTTTCTTTAGCAACTTCAGCCTCTATAAAACAGAATTTGTGATAAATGTGATAAATTATCATAATAAAATGGAAATCAGCAATTCCAGATGATTTCATTGACATCATACCTTTCTTTACAGGAGCTGGTTTAACTTCCTCTGAAAGGAAATTATGTGAAAATATTTAGAAACAAATTATAGCTTATCTTTTTTTTGTGGGAAAATATTAATGTCATTTTTAACCTGGGGGTAAAAGCACATATGAAATGATAACTTCTACCTTTTTTCTCAGGGGCTGGTTTGGCTTTTTCCTTAGTGACTTCAGCCTCTAAAATGTTGATAAAATAAAAACATTTTAACATAATAGTAGCATAAAATAACATTTTGTTTAGACATAGTGTTATTTTGATTGTTAACACAGTAAAACAAACCTTTCAACTTAGGGGCTGGTTTAGCTTTCTCTTTGACAGCTTCAGGCTCTACAAAACAGAAAACAGAATGATATTTCAGTTTCATCATGTCAAACAATTTTGATATAAATTTAAAATGTTCTAGAAGGCCTATGTGGAAATCTCACCTCTTTTGGGTTTCGGTTCAGGAGCCTTTTCTTTAGCAACTTCAGGCTCTATAAAACAGTGTTTTATGCATGTGATAAATGATTATCATAATGTAAAAATCAGCAATACAATGTCAATGACATCCATACCTTTCTTTATAGGACCTGGTTTAACCTTCTCCTTGATGACTTCAGCATCTGAAAAAGGTAATCATGTGAAAATATTTAGAGAACGTATATATACACTGTATACACATACATACATGTATATGTGAGTGTGTATATATATATATATATATATATATATATANNNGTTCTACCTTTCTTCTCAGGGGCTGGTTTATTTATATTTAGAAAAAAATTATAGCTTATCTTTTTTGTGGGAAAATATTAGCTTCATCTTTAACCTGGGGGTAATGCACATATGAAATGATAACTTCTACCTTTTTTCTCAGGGGCTGGTTTGGCTTTTTCCTTGATGACTTCAGCCTCTAAAATGTTGATAATATAAAAACATTTTAAAATCACATTATATTTTGTTTAAGGATTGTGTTAATTTCATAGGTGGCAGTAAATCAAACCTTTCTTCTCAGGGGCTGGTTTAGCTTTCTCCTTGATAACTTCAGCCTCTACATTTTTATGACAAAAAATATGAAGAGAAAGAAAAATGTTAACATTATATTATCATATAGACACACCTTTCTTTGGTGTTGGCTTGAGTTTTTCTTTAATTATCTCAGGTTCTACAAAGCATAGAAGAGTTAAATGTTTTAAAAAAAAAAAGAAGTTGTGTTGCGACTTCTCTCATGACATTATTGATCATAATGTTCTTTGTAATATTTATAAATGCCAAGTAACAATTGAAACAGCAGTCCTAAGTGGCTACAGTCAGACAAATGGCAGAACTTGCTATGCATCAAATCAAATCAATAGGTCATATAAGATGCAAATCTGAATTTTGAACTAGATTAGCACCTTTTATTTCAAGAACTGGTTTTGTCTTTTCTTTTGCAACCTCGACTAAAAGGGACGACAACAAAAATTATGATTTGTTTCTAGCATGTGGAATATAGCATAAATTGTAAAGTATATGAATACCTTTCTTTGTTGGTTCAGGTGCCTTTTCTTTAGAAATTTCACGCTCTATAAAACAGCATTGTGTTGTGTTATGAATAAACATCATACAGTGGAGAACAGATGATTTGTTTGACCTCACCTTTCTTTACAGGAGCTGGTTCAACTTTCTCCTTGATGACTTCAGCCTCTGAAATGATAATATTTCAATATGTTTAGAGAAAGAATAACATTTTGATAATGACAAATCAGAAATCAAATCAGCACAGAAAGTCAAACCTTTCTTCTCAGGGGCTGGTTTAGCTTTCTCTTTAGCAACTTCAGGCTCTACAAAACAAAGCAGAGGAATTTCAATCATGTCAAATAATACAGTTAAATGCACATATGAAATCTTTGAAATACTAACACAATCTTTAATTTTTTTTTTTTTTTTTGATTGACCAATGTCCGTAAAATGGACTGTGGGGAGACATCTCACCTTTTTTGGGTTTTGGTTCAGGAGCCTTTTCTTTTGCAACTTCAGGCTCTATAAAACAGTATGAAATTGATCTGATGTGATTAGGGTTGTAAATCGCACAGAAATCGCAAGCACAAAAAAAGTTATTTTAATGCGATTTTAAACCATTCAAGTGCAAGAAGACTCGCAAGCTGTTTTCTGTGTTGCGCAAACATCCAAAACATGCGCACAGACAGCCACCTATCATGCTGAATAGTGTGCGATACTGTTCTCTTCAGTGTCTTTTTGCACTTAAATGGAAAAAATACACACAAAAAAAGGTCAAAATAATCTCATAAACGCAGTCGGTTATGTCTTAAGTGAATGTAAACAGTTGAGAAAGAAAACGCATGTGTAAAATTATATTGGATCCGTGCAGCTAAAATTCCTGCTGCCGTCTCTGTAATAACATTAATAAAACAACAAAAGACAGAGAGAAAATTCAGTCGCTGTTCTTGACTGAATAACTTTTGTAATTATATTTGTAATGTATATTTTATTTATAAAGTGCAGTATTATTTTACATTTGATTTCAGTTTCTGTACCTGAATACCTGAAAATCTTAAAACATTGTTTATTTCAATTGTATCTTTGTTTATTTTTCTTTATTTGTGCAATTGCTTATTTTTTTATTCATTATTTTTTAATTTAAGAGTGCTTAATTGTCTTTAATAATGCTTTAAATTTATATTAGTTAGTCTAGTTGTTTTTGCTATGGTATTTTTAAATCATATAGTCAAAAGTTCCTTGTGTAGCCTGTTGATTTTGTTCGTAGTATTCAGCTACAATTAAAAAAATAAATGTGAATGATATCTGTTTTTTGTTTTTTTAACCTTATTGGAACTGAAATTAGGAATCGATGAGAACCAATAAGCAGAATCTGAGTTGTTAAAATTAAAACAATACCCAACCCTAGATGACTGATCATACAGCAGAAAGCTACAGCATATGCAGGATATGATTTCATTTCATTCACCTTTCTTTACAGGAGTTGGTTTAACTTTCTCCTTGATGACTTCAGCCTCTGAAATAAGATTGATTCAAAAAATATTTAAAGATTGTAGATGTCTTCTTTGCATTATCTTGTTTATTAGCTTTATCTTTACCACAAAGTGAAATCATTCATGAAACAAAGTAATGGTAACTCTTACCTTTCTTCTCAGGGGCTGGTTTAGCTTTCTCTTTAACGACTTCAGCCTCTGAAATGATCATCATGCAAAAATACTTAAAGGAAGCCAAAGAAATCCTTTCGCATAATATTACATTTTGCTTGAAGGAAACATTTTAAATATTAACATAGTAAATCAAACCTTTCTTCTCAGGGGCTGGTTTAGCTTTCTCCTTGATGACTTCAGCCTCTAAAATGATGATAATATAAAATATTAAGACAAACCAGCTCTATTCTATTTTAATTTTTCAGAAGGCTTATGAACATATGATAGTCATTATTATATACTATATTAAAATACACAGTACAAGCACACAAACTTTTCAACCTTTCTTTAGAGGAACTGGTTTAACTTTTTCTTTGATGAAAAAAAAAAATTTGAGAGAAAACATAATATCAGTGTTATATTAAAAACTGGCTAAAAGAAAACATTAACTTTCATTGATATCTATTCCTTTCTTTACAGGAGCTCTAAGTTTTCTCCCTGACTTCAGTCTCTGAAATGGCAATGATGTAAAAAAAAAAAATTAAAGGGTTTTAAAAGATGTATTATCTTTATAGGCTCAGGGGTTGCTTTGACTTTTTCTGATTACTTCATCTAAGATTACTTCAACATTTAGGGGAAAAATTTAGATTACTTCAACATTTAGGGGAAAATTAACATTCTAAACTAGTTTGGCAAAAATCTGGGTACTTTCAATACATTAAAAAACAAAATAGAGTATAAAACAATGACAGGATAGATGACGGTCACAAAAATTCATAACCAGATTTTTAGTTCAAATTTCTGATATTAAACACTGCCTGGCTGGAAAAAGATACTTGTGGGATAATGTATTTTAGGAAAAAGAATCTTCAGGTGCCTATTCTTTAGTAACATCAGGCTATTTCATGTGATGAATAATCACACAAGCATTTCATTAACATCCATACCTTTCTTTACAGGAGCTGGTTTAACTTTCTCCTTGATGACTTCAGCCTCTGAAATTGTGATGATTATAAAATGTTTAGAGGTTTTGATGTACAGTATTTTCTTAAATATTAAGATTTTGTAGAAAAATTTTCTCAAAACATTAAATCAAACCTTTCTTCTCAGGGGCTGGTTTGGCTTTTTCTTTGATGACTTCAGTTTCTGAAATACATGAAAATAAAAAATATTTAAAGAAACAAAAGTCATGAAACTTTAGGTTCCATAAGAAAGTAATTTTAAAATGATGAATAATCATTAAACAAAAGCAATTTATTGACATCCACCTTTCTTTACAGGAGCTGGTTTTGCTTTCTCCTTGACTTCAACCTCTGGAATGGCAATGTGGTGATTGTAGAAGGTATTTTAAATATTATTTTTTGAATTTGTCTAGATAAAATATTAACATGAACTCACCTTTTTTCTCAGGTTTAACCTTTTCCTTGACTTCTAAGATCATAAAAATGCAAAACATATTTAGATTTTTTTTTAGTTTAATCATAAATGCTGTTAGAGAAAACAGTAATTTAATTCTTAATACAGTAACTCAAACCTTTCTTCTCAGGGGTTGGTTTAGCTTTCTCTTTAATGACTTCAGCCACTAAAATATAAAAAAAAAGTAAATTTGAAAAATGCGAACAATTAGCATTATCTTACAAAAGGCCAGTGGAAAAAACATTTAAGCGTTATTCTCACTAATAGATTGAAACAGTTTACCCTTCTTTGGTACAAGCTTGGGTTTTTCTTTAGTTATTTCAGGTGCTGCTGCAAAACATGACATGAGGGTTTAACTTTAGAATTTGCAGCTGTACAGATAAATCAACAAGGCACTGTATTACATAATTTGTAAAAGTGATTTTGAATTGACAGGTAAACTTGATATGTACCTTTCTTTTCAGGGAATGGTTTTTTCTTTTCCTTTAGAACCTCAACTGAAAAGACATCACAAGTCAAATTGATATTTGTTTCTAAAAGTTCATATGAAAATATGTGTAAGGCATGCATTCAAAATTGCTCATTTTACAAGATAAAAAGCAACTATAGCATATATATTAACACCTTTCTTAGTGGGTTCTGGTTTTGGTTCAGGTGCCTTTTCTTTAGCAGCTTTAGACTCTATGAGACAGTATCATGTGATGAATAATCATCATACAGTAGATCAAAAGTATATGATAATCTCATTCACATTCATACAGTACCTTTCTTAACAGGAGCTGCTTTAACTTCAGCCTCTGAAAATAAAAACATTTAGAGATTGCAGATGGGTAGATGGGATTAGCTTGTGTAAAATATCTGAGGAAACTTGAAAGAAGCATACATAAAATTGATAAAATATAAAACATTAAAATAATAGTAACTCTTACCTTTCTTCTCAGGGGCTGGTTTAGTTTTCTCCTTAATGACTTCAGCCTCTAAAATTATTAAAATATACAAAAAAGGTAGATTTTTAGCATTATCATTTTTGCATGGGGATAATAATAATGATTTAATTGTTAAAGTTACCTTTCTTTTCAGGGGCTAGTTTAGCTTTCTCTTTGATGGCTTCAGCCTCTAAAATGATGATGATAAAATATTTTAAGCATTAGCTTTTGTCTTAAAGCTGGCTAGGGAAAATGTTTGGCATTATCATTACAAATGAACAAGTTAACCTTTCTTTGGTGCTGGCTTTGGTTTTTCTTTGGTTATTTCTGATGCTGGAAAACAGAGCAGTAATTGAAAAGTCAGTCATAAATGACTTTTTAAAAGTATTATCAACATTTGCAGATATGTTATTTAATCAATGATACAGTGTCTCACAATAAATAAAGGTGCTTTTCTGTTTTAAAGTAATACCTTCCTTTTCAGGAACTGGTTTGGCCTTTTCCTTCAGAACCTCAACTGTAAGGGTTACAAGGTAATTAATGTTTTCAAGAAAAACTTGTCTGTATAAATATCTGTATGAGATTCAGTCTTATCAAGTATTCACTGTTGCAAATGTTGATAAAGAAACTGAAGTATCTTACTACCTTTCTTTAGAGGTGCTGGTTTCTCTTTGAAAACGTCAGGCTCTACAAAACAGATGGATATTTCACCTTCAATAACGTCAAGCAATGCAACTTCAATACAGCTTCAACTTCTGAAATAGTAGGATAAAGTCTCTCTCTCTATGGAAAAATATTTAAAATGTTCCGTAAATGAATTTAAACATTCAAGAACTATCCTCTTTTGGGTTTTGGTTCAGGTACCTTTTCTTTAGTAAGTCTCTATAAAATAGTTTTAATTTATGTCATGAATTATCATTATACAGTGGAAAGCATCAGCATATGCAGGATTATTTCATTGTCATCCATACCTTTCTTTACTGGAGCTGGTTTCTCCTTGACTTCAGCATCTGAAATGAAAATTATGTGAAAATATTTAGAGATTGTAAAAGGATTTCTTTAGCATTGTGTTTAAATGTCCTTGGCTATTTTTTTTAAATGTATATTTAACACAGCATAAAAGCACACATCAAGCTAAAATAAAGATAAAATAATTAAAACCTTTCTTCTCAGGGGCTGGTTTAAACTCTTTGATGACTTCAGCCTCTGCAATGATGATAATATAAAAGTGAAAGGGATATATATTTGTTTTTAGCATTCATTTTCTTATATTTTGCTTGGGGAAATGTTGATTAATACACATACCTTTCTTTACAGGAACTGGTTTAGCTTTTTCCTTGACTTTAGACTCTGAAATGGCAATGATGAGAAATACTTTTAATACTGTAAATGGTTTACTTGAGCATTATCTTAAGCTGTGATTTTGATTGTTAATGCTATAAATTAAACCTTTCTTCTCAGGGGCTGGTTTAGTTTCCTCCTTGATGACTTCAGCCACTACATTGTGATGATGAAAACATCAAGAAGGCAAAATATTTGAATTATCATAAAACTGGGTAGGAGAAGACGTTAGATTGCCATTAACAGCACCTAAAATTGTAATAGTTTACTTCACTGTAATATGTCATTATTCTCACAAATAAATTTGTGTACCTTTCTTTGTTGGCTTGGGTTTTTCTTTGGTTATCTCAGGTTCTGTTAAATAAGGGATTTATTAAACATAAAAAATCTTGGAATATGACACATGCATGAGTGTTGTCTAGTAGGGGTGTAACGGTACATGTATTCATCCCGAAACGTTACGGTACGGACGTCACGATTCGGTGCATACAGTCAGACAAAGTCAGTCACAGGCGATCTACACTCCAATCCAGAAGGGGGCGTACTCAGTAATGCAATGCTGTTTGCTAACCACCACAACAGGAAAAAGAGCAGAAGAAGAATAGACGATCTATGCACCAACCCAAAACAAGAGTTCAGATGACACTCTGAAGAGTTCAGAGCTTGCTAGTAGCATATATGCTGAGTTTCAATTAATGTTTTTGTGACGCTCCACAAGCTTCACGGAAATTAAACAGAGACTGCAGAAAGTGGCACCCTGTTTGTTTTCTTTATTTTACAAAAGCATTTGTTTTGTTTTTATTGTGAGTGTAGAGTGTGAACAAATAAAAACAGAACCTTTACAGTTTCAAATAATGTCTTACACTGATCTGTATGGCCATAAGTGATGGAGTATTTTAGGTTTTTTCCGCTGTTGTAATGAGACAAAATCATTTGGCATTGTGCCGATTTGTCTCGTGGCTCGTGGAAGTTTCACTACTACAGTCCAGTGATGAAATATGCATCTCCTGAAAATGGGAAGCCTCAAGTGCCACTTCACTCACTGTCTCCTCGTGGAAAGGTGAAGTAGGCTTTTTTTCGCCTTCTCGCTCATCTTTCCGTGATTTCTTGATAAAGCGTAATATTGAACTTTTAGCATCCACCATTGTCACCATGTTAATGAACTCTCACAAACTAAATGACAGCATAGGCTACACACAACACATTTGAAAACAGCCGTCACATTTTACCACCCAGCATTTGTCAATCTATCAATTAGAGTACAAATCAACAATTCCTTAATTTTTTATTTTAAGCAATCAGGAATCTGGACAGGGGGCAGACATGTAAATGTAGCGAACTTGTATCGAACCTTGACTTCTGTGTACCATTACACCCCTATTGTCTAGTATTTATTTTTAAATGTTTGCTAAATTTATCAGCCTTATCACCTTATCATTATCATATACTGCATACTAATGTAATACCTTTCTGTGGAGGTTTTGCTTTAGCTTTCTCTTTGGTAATTTCAGTCTCTATAAACAGAATGATATTTCAGTTTTAATCTTGTCAAGCAGTTGAGCAAATAGATTTCTTTATAGCAGCTTCAGGATCGGAAACTGTGCTTAGAAAAATTGCTGCTGCAACTTTGCAGTTGTGTCATAAGACCCTTACAAAGAATATCTCTACCTTTCTTTGGTGCAGGTTTTGCTTTTGCCTTTTCAACTGCAACAGAAGGTTCTGCAAAATGTTGAGATATAATATCATAAGATTATGTTTGCTTGAATATCTAATGGTTACTGATATATTACATTGTAAAAATTAATATTTAAATGATTAATTATTTATTAAAATAGTTTTCCCAGATTGCCAGGTTCGGTTTAACATTTACTGTTGTCTTTTAATCTTGTATAGCAATTATACTGCATAATATATTTTAATTTAATTATAACACAATGAAAGACTCATTCATACCTTTCTTCACAGCGACAGGTTTACGTTTGTCCTTGGCAACTTCTGCCTCTGAAATATATAATATTATTTAGAATATATTATTTACAACATTAAAATAGAAAAAAGAAAACATTGTACTTAAAATAAAACACTGACCCCAATTTTAATTTCAAAAACATTATAAACTTGACAATTAACCTTTTTTGGAAGGTTCAGGTTTTGCTTTCTCTTTTGGAACTTCAGGTTCTGTGAATGGATGGAAAAATCAACAGCATATTCAGTGTTGTGTTTTATGTACAATAGGTGTTCATATTCAGAAAACATAATTATTAATTATAATAAAATAATTATTATAAAACTTTAATAAAATTAAAGGTCACTTCTTTCTCTTGATATCAACAGATAAAGTTTTAACTTATGAACTAGCAAGAAACAAACACTTGTTATGTATTATAAATACCTTTCTTTACAGAAGCAGGTTTAGGTTTTTCTTTTACAGCTTCTAAAAAATATAAAATATATAACATCAAAAATAACATGAACACAAGAGTTGTACTTTGTGCTGGTTTAACATTTGCAATTAATTAGCCTTTTTTGGAGGTTTCTCCTCTTTAATAATTTCAGGCTCTGAAAATCAATTCAAATCATATGGTAAAATATTTATGTAGAGCTAATGTAAATGCTTAAGTAATGTAAAATATTCAGAAATTCAGGAAGTTTTCTTCTTAATAGAACCTGCAGCTTAATGGATAAGGATTTACAGAATAATACTTCAGAAAATCAATGTTATGAAATTGATTACACTATCAGGATCTTTTACTATTACCCTCCATAAAAGTTGCCCAAGTTTTAATGTATATTATTATTATTATACAGTTATTAAAAGTTATACTAATAATGAATAAAAACTACTTAAGGAATGTCAGTACCTTTCTTTGGAGGACCTGGTTTTGCCTTTTTAATATCTTGAGACTCTAAACATATCAAGGAGAGAATTTTTTTCTTTATAGTAAAAAGCAATATATGTGTAAAACAGAAAATAATATCTTGTTGAACAACAAGCCTACCTTTCTCAATAGTCACAACAAGTTTAGCTGGCTCCTTGGTAACTTCATCCTCTAGAAGTGTATCAGTTGAGATTGGAAAATGTATCAGAAATAATTTCCCTCCAAATCTTATCACTCACATTTCAGGAAGCAAAAAAGGTAACACTTACTCAAAGCCTTTATGTATAATGTATTATAAAGGTATTCATAATGTACATTATAATGCATTATATTTTTTCATAAATAGTCATAATGCATTATAATATTTGCAGATTCCTTGTTACGTGTGAAATAGTTTGTTTATCATGTGTTTTAATGCATTATACTTTCTAAAGGCATAACATAAGTATTGTAACTGTGGTTTTCTATCAGTCAGTCACGTTTGACGTTACATCAGTAATGACTGAAGCAATGGGATCTCGCCTAAGAGCCCAATCACCTTTGAGTAGTAACAAAACAAGCCAATAGCAAGTGAGATTTGCGTGGCAAGCCACTCTCCTCCCTGTACATACGGGTATACAGTATAAGGCAGCGTGCAACACTCAGTTCAAGCTTTTGCTTTGGAGCCGAGCGGTTATCATCACTCTGCTCTAACAATCATCGTTCATGTGAGCTAAACAAGAGGGAAGCAGTGCTGTGTTGGTGTGATGGCGTATCAGTGGTGCTTGTGATCTGAGAGAGCACTGCACATTTAAGTGCAGCGACTGCACCCTTGGGCGCTTCAACAATAAAAGAACAGTATTTCCCTAAAACAGTAAACACGGGTGATGTTGCGTCTTCTTCAAGATGTCATTACACCTGTGTGTTTCTGCATGGGGTTGTTTCCTGGCCCCGTCTGATAGCCACGATCACTGCCTTACGTGCCGTTGATGACTCGTGTTCCCACTGCAATGTTGAGATTGAGAATCCAATACCTTGAAAAAGGTGAAGTCCCCTTTGCTATTCCCTGATCTGGTTTCTCTGCACCGCAGAGGACCACTTCGGTGAATACTTAGGGTGATCTGAGGGTTATAGTGGGAACTCTCCTGCAGGGCCAGTCCCCGCAGCCCTCTCACTCCTCCACCACATCGCAGGCTCTGGAGCTTCCAGGTGAGGCTGCTGGCCCTTCTCCGGATCGGATGTTGATAGCTGCATCGAAGGGTGGGCTTGAGTCCTCTGGGGATGAAGACTTGGCTGTGCTGCCCCCTTTCAGGGAGAGTAGCGTTGTTCAAGTCTGATCCAAACTTGCAAGCACTACCCCTGGAGAAGGCAGACCCAGCCCTTGTGTTGCTGTGTCCCTTGCGTGTTTACGTGGACTGCACTGCTTCAGAAGCTTGGAGCAGCTCTTTGTCTGCTTTGGAGGAAAGGCTGTCTCCAAACAGAGGTTGGATGCCATCATCTTGGCGTACCAATCCCAAGGCGAGCTGTGCCCCCTTGGGGTGTGGGCTCACTCCACTCAGAGTGTTGCCTCATCCTGGGCTTTGGTGCACTCTCTCTGGCAGATATCTGCAGAGCTGTGGGCTAGGTGACACCTTACACATTTGCGAAATTCTACAATCTACGAGTGGAGCTAGTTTCTTCCCGTGTGCTGGGTACAAACAGGTAAAATGCGGGAAGGCTGGCTCAGTGTCTCACTTGCAGCACCATTCCCCTCTCATCGGGGATATGAGGGCCTTAATTTGCTCTCCAGGTGAGTCCCCCACCTGGCGAACCCTGGATGGACTTCTTTCAAACATCCTTCGCCAGTCAGACGCAGCGGACGCATCCGACGCCAGGCCTAGTACTCACATGCATGCCGGGTCGTCAGGCCCTTTACTGGGCTAGTTGCCCCATATGTTGTGATTCCCTCTGGGTGATCCCATTTGAGTATTCTTCCATGGTACGGTTTCCCTGTTGGTAAACCCATGTCTTTCCATGGGAAGGTTCCACTCTGCCCATCTCTGCATTAGTATTGGTTCCATCCCTGTCTAAGCAGGACCTACCGCAGAGATTATCCATATGTAGCAATGCCCTGAGGGTCAGTCCTCATGTGTAGTTTCACATGTTACCTCCCTGTGGGCAGGATGTGGTCTCTGTAACATCCATTTCCATCTGGACTAGGCACACTTCCCCAGTGTTAGCCAACCAGTCATGGCTGTATAAGGGTACAAGAAAGGAACAGCAGCTATCGACATTCCCCTTGGAAAGCTCTTTCCTTCCATCCCACCAGGTACTGAGGTCTATGCGATTTACATGGGGTGCTGGGAAGGGGCAGCAGTTGTGGAACTTTCCATAGGGATCCCATTTCGTCAGTCATTTCTGACGTAACATCGAATGTGACTGACTGATTGGGAACTTCTCAGTTACTAATGTAACCCCCATTCCCTGAAGGAGGGAACGAAGACGTTAAGACCCGCCTGCCACAACCCCTGTACCACCGCTGAACAGCCGGGACCCGCTTCTCGGCTCCTTAGGGCAAAACTTGAATGAGTAAGTGTTGCATGCTGCCTTATAAACCCGTATGTACGGGGAGTGGCTTGTCATGCAAATCTCACTTGCTAATATGCATTGGCTTGTTTTGTTTCCACTCGAAGGTGATTGGGCTCTCAGGTGAGATCCCATTGCGTCAGTTAGTTCTGACGTAACGTCTCCATCCCCTCCTTCAGGGAACGGGGGTTACATTAGTAACCGAGACGTTAAAATTATTCATGAGATCACAGTGCATTATAAGGTGCATTACAAAGGAATAATGAGTGCATTAAAAATATTTTTATAATGCATTATAAGGCTTTAAGTAAAGTGTTACCGGAAAAATTTTTGTTCTTAAATATAGAGCATGAGTACTGTACCTTTTTTAGTCGGTGTTGGTTTTACCTTCTCCTCAACAGCTTCAACCTCTGTGCAAGATTCAATCATTTTTCTGATGTAAGAACCATTTCATGATATGCATGCATGCATGTTGAATGATAAAAAACAATTGCATTCATTTTACCTTTCTTTGAAGGCTCTAACATAGCTTTTTCTTTGGAAACCTCAGGCTCTGTACATCAATGGATGCAATTAGCATCATATAAACAATGCAAAAACGTACAATTTCAATAAAATCGAACTGTACCTTTCTGAACTGGGGCGGATTTAATTTTCTCCTTAGTAGCTTCAGTATCTGAAATTATTATAATTGCATGCCTTAGAAAGTGACATAATATTCAAAAACCTAATGTTTGATACTAGGTATTGATGTCTTGTCTTCAGGATATTTTGCCTCTGAATAACATTTAACAGTTTTTACCTTTCTTTGAAGGTACCAGTTTGACTTTCTCATCTGCAACTGCAGGCTCTACAATTCAAGGAAAAATAGGTGTAAGAGTGGAACAATGCAGTGATTAATACATTTAAGAAAGAAAAATTACAAATGTCCTTTTTTTGTTGTTGTGGTTGTTGGCTTCTCTTTTAAACAAGATGCAGGTACGTATATATTTAATAAATATATATTTTATAAACAATATATGAGACTGACAAAAAATTTATCAAGAAAGGTCCACATTACCTTTCTTGGCAGTTGGTGTTTTTTTCTCCTTAGAAACATCAGGCTCTGAAAATGAGTCATCAGGCTCAGTTAATGTCATAAAAAAAAAGACTTTTAAATGAAATGCTGTGTTACTGTATGTGCACCATACCTTTCTTCAAAAGGGCCGGTTTAGTTTTGTCCTTGGGAGCTTTAGCCTCTGAATTATTATCAAATAATGAAAGAGAGAAACATTTAAAATTGCTGATGTGCACTGTACTTTCCAAACAACACTAAAAGTTTTTTAACTGACTGTGGATATGGGAAGTTAATACTATGAATATTTTTTTCTAGTAAAAATANTGAATTATTATCAAATAATGAAAGAGAGAAACATTTAAAATTGCTGATGTGCACTGTACTTTCCAAACAAAACTAAAAGTTTTTTAACTGACTGTGGATATGGGAAGTTAATACTATGAATATTTTTTTCTAGTAAAATTTTTTTTTTTTTTACTATAATAAATAGTTACTAAAACTACATAATTTCAAGTTAAAAAAGTGATACCTTTAGCTTTCTCCTTGGGGGCTGCATCCTCTAAAAGTATGACATGATATGTTTTGTTAAGATTTGACAAGTAGACAACAGATTTAATTCACAGTTGTCTAAAATCAAGCACCTTTCTTTTCTGGTGCTGGTTTTCAGTCTATGTGAATCCATATTTTTACATAAATGTACACTGACAGTTCAAAACAAAATAATTTTTTTTGTGTGTGTGAATCTATATACATAAGAGGAACGTTTTGAAACAACACATTATACCATAGACATGCAAATGTGTCTCTGAAAAATTATGAATGTTAAGTATTTAATAGCAGGACTCATACCTTTTTTCACAGGGACAGGTTTTTCTTTCTCTTCAGTTGCTAAAAGTTATCAATAGATTAAGTTATCGTTCTCTTCAAAATGTAATGGTAGTTGAAATAGTAGATAATACAATAATAAAAGACATAAAATGAATACCTTTTTTAACCTGAGCTGGTATTGCTTTTTCTTTAACTTCTGCAGTATCTGAATGAAATAAATATGAAATTAAATAAAAACAAAATTAAAATAGCTGGAATTTTAATACACATTGAAAAAGGCTCTACAGTATGAAGAAAGTGTGTGATATATAAATGAGAGTGATAACACTTCTTAAAAGAGCTGGTTTTGGTCTTTTTACCTTTCTTTGAGGGCTCTGGTTTGGCCTTCACTTTGGAAATCTTTGGCTCTGTAATTTTATTAACGTCAGCACTTTATGCCACATTGAAAAAACACTGCATTGTGTTTAGAATGCCATTTATTGTCTGTGGAATGTCATACCTTTCTTCAAGGGAGCTGGTTTTACTTTTTCAACAGGAACTTTAGCTACTAGAAGTGAACAAAAGTAAAAATACATAAGAAAAAATACATCAAACGAGCATTTTTTTTTTTCAAATGAAAACAATTTTACTACATTTCTGAATTTGAAAACCTTTCTTCACAGGTTTAGCTTTTTCCTTAGGAACTTCAGCTGTAATATAAAATAAGAAGGCAAAATGCCTCAGTGAATCTTAAATTGTATTATAAGAGAAATGTAATTTTTTTGTCTTGCTTAATCCACATAATCTGTATGGATTTAAAAAAATTTAATATGCATGGGTAAGGTGAGGAAAGTTACAGTGTGATCATTAACCCCAAAGTTATACAGAAGGGGATCTCTAACTCTTAAAGGACACATTTCAGCCAAAATATGTTTACAGAAGAACATGCAAGCCTGGTACCTTTCTTTGAAGGTGCAGGCTGGACCTTTTCTTTAGTAACCTCAGGTTCTGGGAAGCATTTGAAACAAACTGTTCATATAATCTGTTCATTTACGCGAAACATTATATATGGTAACATATTAATACATAAACATACAACAAACTACCTTTCTTTACTGGCTTAGCTTTTTCCTTGACAGTCTCAGCAACTAAACAGACAAAATATGTTATCTCTAATTTAAAAAAAATGGATTTACCTATGAATGATAAACTTTATTTTACTTTTAGCAGGACAAGCATACCTTTTTCTTTTAGAGCTGCTTTTGCCTTTTCCTTGATATCTTCAGTTTTTTTGAAAGAAAAAATTTAATTTTATACCGATGTCTGAGCAAACATCAACACACACCATCATTACACAGAACAATACCCTAGTAAACCCCCCCCCCAAAAAAAAACTTTACCAAAATCTTTTGAAAATGTATTTATTTCATACTCAGTACACTTCAAATCCATTAACATATTTATTTACATATCACTTAAGACTTTCTGATGTAAAATTAAAATTAAACTTTATTTGGAGCATTTCTTTATTCCACAATGCTCATTTCTTAATATTATGCCTAAAAAGGGTTTTAATATCACTATTAATAACGATTGTATCATCTTTGTATGATATCAGTCTTTAATTGCAAGATATTTAAAGTATACCTAAAGTATATTTGAAATAGTTCCACTTTAGCACAATCAAATATACTTAAGTACTTTTAGTTAAACCTCAGCTGTACTTCCACACAATTAAAATGCATTAAGTACAAAATTAGTTTAGCAGACTTTAAGTATACCAGTTTAGTATACCAAAAGTACAATTGCAGGGTATTTTCATTTAGCACATAAATATGTAAATGTATTTGTAGTGTACTTAGCACAAAATAAATGTATTTCAAATACATTTAGTATATATATTTTTCACTAGGGTAACAGTGATTGCTTAAAGCAATAGTTCCCCTAAAAATGAAAATTTTATCATCATTCAGTCCTACATTATTTATTTATCCCTTGAAACACAAAATTATATTACACAGAATGTCAAAGCTGCTCTTTCTGACATAATGAAAACACAAAATACCATAAAAGTATCATAAATGTATAAACTCAATTTGGGTTAACTGTTGTATTAAGTGCATTTATAATAGTTTGAGTTTTGTACTTTATTTTAAAAAATGTGAATACTTCAGACTGGAAAATACCTTTCTTTCCAGGATGTGGTTTAGGTTTCTCCTTCACAACTTTAGCCTCTGCAAAAGACAGATGCAAAAGTGGCAAATAATTACATCTATTGAGCTTACAGCAAAAAAAAACCTCCAGTTTCCTGATGCTGAGTCGGAACAACACTTTGGGAAATGTCTCCAGGGTGACAATGTCTGAAGTATGTATTGAACTAGTCCAATCTTGATTGATGTTGCGTCATGACGTCACATGTGACGACGTATACGGAAGCTACAACGGGGAGCCGGCACACAACAGTGTTAGCTTCTGCTCTTCAGCAAGCGTTCTGTGTTGCTCTTTTTTGCCGAAGCAGCACAGCGTTTACGATCATGGGGGTCGCAGATGTGGAGGATGTTGAGACGGCTTTGGCCCTTTCTCAGCTTTCAGACACCAGCTCCAGTGTTCTCATTCAGGGATCGGAAGCCCGCTCTGCGGCTTCTTCTGCCCAGGATGAGGACCCAGTACTAGAACTATCTGGTTCTGAGGAATTAGATGAGGAATTAGATGCTCTAAGCATCAAGGCAGGTGAAATTGAGGACCACCTCATTCTCCTGCTGTTGAGGAGCTGCTGGAGGTTGTGACCAGAGCAGTGGCCAGATTAAACATTGAGTGGCCAACAGAGAAGCAGGAAGTGCAAAAGAAAAGCTAACTTGATTAACGCTTCCTTCAGTCTTGGTCGCAGCCTTCATGTCGGAGTCTGCCATTTTCGAGGTGTCAAGATCGTGGAACAAGCTGTTCACGTCCAGATTATCGAGCCCTACTATCCATTATTATTCCTCCATACTGGGCTCGAGAGAACGGCTATGGGGTGACGCTGCGGGTTGAAGAGACATTGGCCTCATATCTCTAACCTGACGCTGCGTCATCCCTTAAGGCTCAGACGCTGCCCACCAAACCCTGCCGCACTACATCTTCGTTGGTGGTAAGTCATGTATGGTGGCAGGTCAGGCTGGTGCATGTCTGCACACGATGGGCATCATGCAGGCGTACCAGGCTGACCTTCTAGTATGGAGCTACTAGTCAGTTTACTCCTAATAGTCCAAGCCAGGGTTCCTGTTTGGGATCTGGCAGTGGTTCTTGAAGGGTTATCCCTGGCACCCTTCGAACCCACTGATGAGGTAGCGGAGAAGTTTCTCTTTTTCAAAGTGGCCTTCCTGCTGGCTATTACATCCCTTAAAAGAGTTGGGGACCTGCAGGCTCTTTCTGTTGCTCCCTCTTGCCTTGAGTTCACTAATGGGAGGGTCAAGGCCATTCTCCACCCTTGGCCGGGCTACGTGTCCAAGGTGCCATTGAATGTGGCTCGATCTGTTATTCTGCAGGCTTTTCATCCTCCACCACATGAGAAGCTACATTTATTATGCCCTGTTAGAGCCTTGGAGGAAGTCAGCCTCCACAAAGCACACCCAAAGCACACAAGTAGCTGGTCTATGTCTTCAGCGTATGAGGCGCACAATTTGCCCTCGCCTCTCCTGATCAAAACCCACTCAACTAGAGGAGTGGCATCCTCCAAGGCCCTGCTATTGGGGGTTTCACTTCAAGAGGTGATGCAGCTGGCTTCATAAGATATTACATCTTGGATCTGCCCTCCATGCCAGGTTCTTAAGTCCTCATGTCCTGAGTTGTGTCTGACAAGCTTCACACCAGGAGAGGCTCTAGTCGGTGTGGCGCAGTGGGTATTTCGTTCCCCAAAGTGATGTTCCGACGCAACGCAAGTTCCCTCGAAAGGGAACGTCTCGGGTTACGACTGTAACCCTTGTTCCCTGAGAAGGGAACAAGACACTGCGTCCCTTTGCCACACCTCCTGAGTGCCTGAGAACGACTTGCTTCAACCTATCAGAAGCTTACATTGTTGTGTGCCGGCTCCCCTTTGTAACTTCTGTGTACACCGTCACACGTGACGTCATGACGCAACACCAATCAAGATTGGACTAGTTCAATATGTACTTCAGACACTGTCATGCTGGAGGCATTCCCCAAAGTGTCATTCTGATGCAGCATCTTCTCAGGGAACAAGGGTTACAGTCGTAACCCGAGACGTTTTCATACAAGAGACATTAGATGTGCATATTGATACCTTTCTTTGAAAGAGCTGTTTTGGCTTTTTCTTTTGTAACTTTAGGCTCTGCAAATGAATGAACAATTAAAAGTACTTAAATTATGGCAAATATGAAAAATAGAATATGGGTGTAAATCATACCTTTCTTTACAGGGGCTGCTTCATCCTTTTCTTTAGCAACAACAACCGCTGAAATGGAGACAAAAGATATTTTAAAAATGCAATTAAGTGACTTGCTAATTGAAAGGATTCTCTGATAAATAGAAAGTTCAAAAGAACAGTGTTAATTTGAAATAGATTTTAGGGCAAAATTATTTTGTTACTTTAGATCAATTTAATGAATCCTTGCTGAATAAAAGTATCAATTTCTTTAAAAAATATATGTTGTATTAAATGCATTTATAATAGTTTGAGTGTTGTACTTTATTTAAAAAAAAATGTGAATACTTCAGACTGGAAAATACCTTTCTTTCCAGGATGTGGTTTAGGTTTCTTCTTCACAACTTTAACCACTGCAATTTAATGCAATTTAATCAATTGAATGAATCCTTGCTGAATAAAAGTATCAATTTCTTTAAAAAAAAAATTACTTACTGAACCCAACCTGTACAATGGAAGTGTACTGTACATAATGTACTTCAATTATGATTTTGCTTTATGTGTGTTTAGTGAAGCAAGAACAACACAATACCTTTCTTAGATGGTGCTGGTTTGGTCTCTTTTTTGGTTTCAGCTTCTGTAAATAAACACTTACATTTATTTCCTGTTAATTTGGATTTAACCAAACAGAAAGTCACTTACCACACAAGTTACATACCTGTCTTTACATGGACTGCTTTGGTTTTGTCCTTGGCAATCTCAACATCTATGATACAATAGATATTAATGCAGGTGTGGATGAACTGGCTGTTACACATACACATGAATAAAATACTTCCCAGATCTGCAAATATATCTCAACCACTAGAACTGAGCCTTCAGTTCACCACTTGGTTACTGTCAGTTAGTAGCGGTTATGGAAATACTGTGACTGATGCTTTGAATCTTTTTTACCTTCAGCTTTGGCCATCTTCTTAGTAACATTCTCTGAAAGACAACAGAGGGATTGAGGGTATGATAGCAACAACAGATTGATTTTGTTGAAGCATTTGCTTTGTGTTTAGACATGTAATCATCAGATTGGGAGTTGATTAGTTGATATAAAAATATGCTTGTACCATTTTACAGAATTACATTCACATGTATGAGTGCATGACACATATTGGCATGTACTTTACAGTGTTACCTTTAGAAATTTTCACAGCCTTCACTTTTTGTTTCACAGTTTCGGCTTCTGTATTAAATACAGAATTTAGGAATGTTACTTCATGGAAATCATTAAAAAAACTGAAAGATATTGGCCATGAACAGAAGATTAATCATAATCACAGAATGTGTGGATTACCTTTCTTTGCTGGTTTAACCTTTTTCTCAGGTCCTGTGCAGATGAAATTGTACATTACATAGAATTTTGTGAAATTACATTTTGTAAACATTTTTGAAGTTTTTTTTCTCTTTAGAATCAGACGGATTTGTAAAGGGCGATTCACACTGGACCAACAGACACTTCGTTGGGTTTTGTCGGATCAGTGTGTCAACCCTATCACCATCTGTTGCCGATGGTTGGCATTTGTTTTTCGTGGACTGAACATGTTAAATCAGCATTTGTTGGGTCTTGGAACATCTGAGAAGTGATATACTGTAATCTGCTGATTGTCGGTGTAAGTCAGCATCTGCTGTGCAGTGTGAATTGGCCTTAAAAATGACTTTTAATGATCATGACATTCCATATAAAAACTACTGCAGCAATATATCCTATAATTATATAAAAAAAAGATCAAATATTGAAAATATAATGGACTATAGCTGCAATAAATAGTGTTTTAACTTAACATTAACCCTCAGACAGTGTAATGAAGAAAGAGAGCTTTATTTATCTAGTCTACTGATGTTAGTGCATTATTTATGTACCAGATTTCTTCTTTTTTAGAGGGGGTTCCTCATCCACTTTAGTCACCTTGACCTTTTTGTCAGGTTTTTTCTTGGTGTCCTTTTCTAGAACACATAATAACAGTACAAATACATTATCTTTTGAAAGAGATGTGCAGGGTTTTACATCTAATCTATAAAAAGTAACTGTATTGGAGTACGTCTTGACCATAGCCTTCAACCTTCCCCTTGAGGAACAGAGCATAATCTATAGTTTGTGTACAATCTAGATGTGGTAGTTGAGCTTTTTACATATGAGAAATTAGATAAATGAAATAGATAAGTTGAATATGTTTTACCAGTCTTACCTGTTGGTTCTTGAGTCTTGACCACTTTGGATTTTTCTTTTCTTTTAACCTTTTCTATCTCCTTTTTGTCATGTTCTTTTGCTTTTTTCCTGACTTTTTCTACTGTTATGTTTATTTGTTGTAGTGTTATCTCTTCCTCTTCATCTTCGCCCTTCTTTTCCCTCATATCTGGAATAACAGAAAAGATCATGTGTCACATTTTTCTCATAAAATGCAGTTTACATTCTGCGCAAGCCCTTTATTTTCTACAGTTTGCAAGCACTGATGAAAATAACAACCCATTCACCTTGAATGATTTTGTATATCTCCTCTCTAGCTTTTTTCTCTTTGGCTTCTTTCACTTGTTCAAGAACTGAAATCATGAGTAAATGTTAAATGAGAGTTACATGTTTTTAACATCCATATGATTAATGAACAATGGGAATTAGTGCATGAATTAGTGCACTATAAGTGTGTTTACATTAATAGTACTTCTAAGCGGGTTGTCAGCCATGTCATTGTGTTAGATGGCAAAATGAAATTAATAATGTATAATGGATTAATTAAATAATTAATTGCCTTAATGGAGCCATTTAGGTAAGCAAAATAAACGGCTTCACAATAATTATATGCAGCTTTTTTGAGTTATAGTTGCATTTTTCTGCCATCAACGTTAACACATAAAGACTACCAGATACTACACAATACTTAATAAACAAGACTCTGTAATTATTTACAAATTATTTTGATTTGAGAAATTAAAGTCATTCTAAATTACACAAAAAATTTATTTAAACAAAAAAGAACAGAAAAAATGGCCAATAAAACCAATCTATAAGCAACTGTTTACAACAGCAGAGCCCATTAGAGAATCTTCCAGCTGTGTTTTGCTCCTCTTTAAGTATCTTTCCAGAAGCAGAGGTGAAGTAAAAGCAACAGTGAATGAAACTTCATCTTCATCCATCAATTTGTTGTTCTTCCCAGTCAAAATTGTAAGATACTAGAGATAACACAGTGTTCTTCAGAATGTATGCAATATTAAACAGGCAAGAGTGCTATTGCACTGATTATCACTGAAATGGCAACCTATTTAGTTAATTTATATTTGGCCAACAAAAATAGTTCAGTTACAATGATGTGAACCATAGTATTTAAACAAGAATTCAATCACTGCT
The DNA here is from genome assembly GCA_003731715.1 of Anabarilius grahami. NCBI lineage: Eukaryota > Metazoa > Chordata > Actinopteri > Cypriniformes > Xenocyprididae > Anabarilius > Anabarilius grahami. The sequence goes on along the minus strand of RJVU01059333.1, from coordinate 2,775,987 downwards.
TGGCCAACTATATTAAAGGGATAGTTCACCCAAAAATAAAAATTCTGTCATCATTCACTCACCCTCAAATTGTTCCAAACCTGTATGAATTTCTTTCTTTTGCTGAACAACTATGAAAGTCAATGGGGTCCATCAGCTGTTTGGTTACCGACATTTTTTCCAAAATATCTTCTTTTGTGTTCAGCAGAAGAAAGAAATTGATGACAGAATTTTCATTTTTGGGTGAACTATCCCTTTAAATATCACGTTATTTATAAAAGTTAGCTATGTTAAGATATTTTTATACAAAAAATATTAGTTAACAATGATTTTAAACAAACAAAATAACAATAATGAACAGTCTACTTATTTTAGTGAATAATTTTCCCATGGTCAGTGAATTATAATGTGTTATTAAGGTCATCTATTGAGATACTGGTTGCCACCTGTCAACTATCACTTTTTCCTTTTTGTTAATTATACAAAATTTTGCTATACCTTTGTCAGACTCTTCATGAAGATCCTTGGGCGCTTCTTGGTCGTCTGTTTCAATGGAATGACAATCTGATTTTTTTCTCCTGCTCAGGCCTTTTTTTATGGCATCTCTCTTCCTGTCGTTGTTATTGTTATTTTCATCATCTCTGTCTGTGACGTCATGTTGGACAGTAAGAAGGACAAGCTCCTCTTCTTCATCATGGTCATCTTCACCAGCAGTGGTTACCAGGATAGTTTGATCAGACTCTTCAATCTCCTCCTTTAAAACCTCAACCTCATCTTCATCTACCTCATTCTCCAGGTCCTTTGAGCTCTTTTCATGATCAGCAATTGCAACAACCTTCTCCTCCTTGGCTTCTACTTCTAAACCATCCTTACCGTTGACTATGTGATGATCATCAAGTTCTGCTGCTTCCTCCTTTTCCTTCACACAGATGGTATCTGGAGTAGCTTCAGCCAATTCAGGTGGCTGATAATCTTCTTGTGTTTCTTCTGCAATTTCGGCTGTTTCATCTGTGATGATGCTTTCTTCATCTGTTTCAGGTTCTTCTTCCTCATCTATGACATTAGAAGTATCTTTAACTGTTTCATATTCTTCATCCTCCTCTGTAACACTGGAGACATCTTCAACTTCCTTTTCATCTGTATTATCTGATTCAATTTTGGCTGTAACATTGGAACTATCTTCTGCTGTTTTGATTGCTGGTTCTTCAGTTGTTTCTTTCTCCTCTGTAACTGCATCATCTGAGGAATCATCAATGTCTTCCGTCACATCTGTAGCATCAGAGGTTATTTCAGTTGATTCATCCTTTGCAAAATCAGAGATATCTTCTAACTTTTGAGTTACCATTTCCACATCTATGACATCTGACTTATATGAAGGTTCCACTTCTGTAACATCTGCAATATCTTCAACCGTTTCAGTGACTTCTTCCTCCTCAGCAACAACATTTGAGATATCATCACTGTCCTTCAAATCTAAAGCATCAGAGGTAATTTCAGTTGATTCATCTACTGCAATATCTTCAATCTCTGGCATATAAGGTTTCTCATCTGTAACATCTGCAATATCTTCAACTGTTCCAGTAGTTTTTCCCTCCTCCATGACATCGGAGGACATTTCCGTGTCTTCAACTGTGATATCAGTGTTGTCCTCAGCCGTTTCATCCTCCTCTGTAACGTCCAAGATAGCTTGAGCTTTTTCAGTTTTATCTTCAGCAGCTTCGACCTCACCAAGTTCCTCCTCATCCTCTTTTAATTCCCGTTTATTGCTGTCGGTCTCCTTCACGGTGGATCTCACAGCAATGTAGGCAGCATAGGTAGGGTCCTGTTTTTTGCCTAGTATTTCTGCAACTGTTTCATGAAGTCATTTTTCAATTCAGATTTATGACAGAACTTAGCTCAATTTGCAGATAAAAACAAATTTACCAGTTTATGTACGAGACATTGCAGTTTGTTCTGATTGGAAATTCGGTTACACATTACATCACATTGATGACCCTAACAGTACGCACATGTTGCACCCTGACAAAAAACTTCAGTTGAACCGTTTTAACTCTTTAAGATCTTGATTTCTTCTGTGTACATTTAGATACAAGCATTTAGCAGACGTTTTATTTAAAGTGACTTGCATTGCATTCAATGTATAAATTTTTTTCAGTTCAAGAATTACCTTGTTGGCAAAAAATCTCTACTGTTTGAGCTACAGCAAACACGCATCTAGAGCACAGCAAAACCAATTGAAAATTCTTTCTTTCCACAACCTCAGCTTAAAATCTCAGGGCATTAATATTGTGAATGTCACAATATTCTTGCAACATGTGCCATACCTGTAAACTCCTACATGCTTTATGTTTGTGAATATCAACTGACGAATGTATCAGAGAAGGTTAGACGTTGCACTACACCGCAAGAATGGGGCAGGAAATCAAACAGCAAGAAATGCATTTGACAAACTTTTTATTACTGTATTTGGGAAATCTGTCATGCACCTTTTAAAACATTCTGGAGAAAGAAAATGCAAGCACTTTTACATTATATGAAGTACATAATATGAAGTATTGTGTGAGAGAAAGTGCAGGACATTAACATTCACACTATAGTACAGACAGAAAATAGAAATGACAATCATCTCTGTATGCAGTCATGCAGGACCTTTTCATGCACCATATTACATAACTTATAACACTGTTTTCTAAATCTTCTAATTACTGGGCTGAAACATGGTAAAACACAACAGTATATGGGATGACAACGAGTCAGGAAACTATATAATTTTAGTCAATTCAAGATCTTGCATCATATGTTACGTAAAAACATATTTTTCACATGCTTCTCTCGTTCCTTTCCAAGTTAAAAACAAACACATTTGAAGAATAAGTCCTGTTTATTAAGTTTGTTTATGCTGTTTTAGTAGTGATCAGGTTTGAGAACTAATGTTAGTTTTGGTGTTAATCTATAGCTTTTATGTAAATGAAAGTATGTGCAATTACTAACCTTTTTCCATAGGTGGCAGAAATTCTCCTGAAGAAGATTTAGGAATATTGTTAGTTTAAGACAGACAGACAGACAGACAGACAGACAGACAGACAGATAGACAGATAGATAGATAGATAGATAGATAGATAGATAGATAGATAGATAGATAGATAGATGTGCAACATGCAACTTTATGTTTCAACAGAAAAGGTGGCAATAGAGAGGCCGAAGTTTCGTAGTGTCTCAAATGAATGAATACTGACACAAACCTTTTCGTCTTATTACTTGTGGTGTGTCATCTGAAACAGAGAACAATAGGGAGAGTTAAAGAGATAAATGTATTTTAAGATGTAAGCGTACAATTGTGATATTCTTGATATTATGGATACCTTTGTCTTCCATGAGCATGTTTGAGAGGTAGGCCAAGAACATATCCCTCCTGTCAGCAAACTCCTCAACAGTGTCTGTGACAACTTTTATGGGATCAAAGCTAATGTCAGAAATACCACCTGGAGAAACAAAATAATATAACACAAATGAAAATTGTGTGGGCAAATGCACAGATCAAACACAATGTTTTTGAGCTGATAAATGAACAATACCTTCATCCCCTGCAAAAAGACTGGAAAGGTAATTAGAGACAGTGGTCTTTACGTCTGTGGCCTCCTCTACAACAATTTCAGCCAGTTCTGTGGGATCAGTGCTCATTTTGGGAAACCAAGCTGAAATATCGGCAAGGTGCATTTAACATATAGAAATATTTTTGATATACATACACTACCATTTAAAAGTTTGGGGTCAGTGAGAGTTTTTAATGTTAAGTCTCTTATGCTCACCAAGACTGCCTTTATTTGATTAAAATAGTAAAACACTAATATTGTGAAATATTATTACAATTTAAAATAACTAATTTTTTAAGCATATTTAAAATGTTATTTATCCTGTGACGACAAAGCTGAATTTTCAGCATCATTACACCATTATTCGGTGTTAAATGTATGATCCTTTGGAAATCATTCAAATATGCTGAATTGGTGTTCAGGAAACATTTTTATCATCATCACAGTTGAAAACAGTTGTGCTGCTTATGCAAATAAAAAAAATATCTTACTGACCCCAAACTTTTGAACAGTAGTGTAAATTATATCACTGAATGTCTAAAATAATATGAGAAATCAATACCTTTAAGGTACCCAAATATGGTTGAAGAAATGGTCTTGATCCAACTTAAAATTTGCAGACCTGCTTCACTCGCCATGTCTGCAGGATAAATGATCACTACATCCAGGATGTCTATGCAGCATGGAAAGCATTAAACAGAAATCAGTGACTCTGGCATGAGCAGCTGAAATCATGGTTCATTGAAACGCCCAAATATGATTAATTATTTCTTTATGCATGAAAATCAGTGGCAATTTCAAATGTTGATTGAAACATGTACTGAGTTAGAGCACATCGTGAGACTGATTGCATGTGAGCCATCAGAACAGGTACATTTGTACATCCAAATGTTCCAATCAGAACATTTGTAGGTACCTTCAAATAAGAGGAATAAGTAGCCCACTGGGAATCTTATCCATTCTGTAACCTCTTCCAATACAGTGCCACCAAGTTTCACTGTTTCAGTGATTCCTGTATCCCCTGATAAAAAAAAATGCAAGTCAGAATAAATTTTAAAAAATTAACAATCCGACCAAATGCAGAGGATCAGTGCTTATTTTGAGAATTCACGCTGGAATATTGACAAGATGCAGATATTATGAGTGTATATATAAAATTCTGAGAAGAATCAATGTTAATGCTTTGCAGTACCTTCAATGACCCCGAACATGGTTGAAAAATATTGTATAACGGTCTTGATCCCGCTTAAAATTTGCACAACAGCTTCACTGACCATATCCACTGGAGTAATCACTATATCCAGGATATCTACGCAGCATGGAGAGTATTAACAGACATTAGTGCATCTGGCATGCTCAAATGTGACTAATAATTTCTTTTTACCATGTTAAGAGTTATTGTACATGAGTCTCTGATTGCATGTGAGCTCGCAAAACAACAATGGGCACATATTTAAGCATGGTCAGTAATGCAAGTACCTTCAAATAAGTGGAATAAGTAGCCCACTGGGGATCTGATCAATTCTGTAGCCTCATCCAATACAGTGCCACCATATTTCACTGTTTCAGTGATTCCTGTATCTCCTGTAAGGAAAACAACATAATAATACAGCATAAGCCTATAGATACTAAATAAACAAACAGTGTTTAAGCTTTTAAAGGCCATAAATTAATACATTCACATACCATCGGCACTAAATATTCCTGTCAGATGAGACACAGATGAATCTGCTGCTAAATTAATAGCTTCCCTCGGATTAAATATTATCTCAGTGATGTACTCTGTATTCCAGATAGAAGAGAAGAGAATATATATTAATGGCATATAAAATACACTTTTAGAAATCATCAACAAATACAAAATACTTATCAAAGGATTGGCTAAGTCAAAAAAAGAAGATTCTGTCATTATTTACTCACCTCATGTCTTCAAAACCCGATTTTATTCTTCCACAAAACACAAGTTTACTCTTTTGGATGCAATTACAATGAAATTGGCTTTCAAACATAAGGCAAACGCATCATAAAAGTAGTCAATATTACTCCCGCGCTATATTTCAAGCCACATTATATTTTTGTGTGAGGAAGAGATCAAAATCAAAGTCATTATTCTCTGGCTTCCGCCTCATTTCGCTCTCATTGGCGCGTTCATGTGAGAAGTAGCGATTACCGATTCTTAAAAGAATCATTATTTTGTGTTGAATCTTTTCAGCGAATCGGTTGATACGGTCTGAATTGTTCGCGAATCGGATTGATCTGATTCTCGTGTTAAAGATTAGATTATATGTCTGAATAATGACATGTTCTTCACACAAAGCTACTGTACAACTTTAGAAGACTTTAAATTTAGCACATTAGTCTTTAAGACTACTTGTATGACAGGCTTTAATTGTTTTGCACCCTTTTTGAGGACTGAAAGCTTCAGCCATAGTAATTGCACTGAATAGAATAGGCTAAACTATTCATTCAGCAACAAATTACAACATTTGAAAATTATACGGTAACACTTTACAATAAGGTTCATTAGTTAAACATTAGTTAATGTATTAACTAACTTGAACTAACCTTGAGCAATACATTTGTTACTGTATTTACTAAACTTTGTTAACGTTCGTTAATGAAAATACAGTTGTTCATTGTTTGTTCATGTTAGTTCACAGTGCATTAACTAATGTTAACAAGATTTTAATAATGTGTTAGTAAATGTTGAAATTAACTTTAACAAAGATTAATAATGCTGTATAATTGCAGTTCATTATTAGTTGATGTTAACTAATGTAGTTAACTAATGTTAACTAATGAACCTTATTGTAAAGTGTTACCAATTATACCTACTAAAAGAAACTAGTTTTGCGCTATGAAATCATACCATGAGCATCATTAAACATATTGTTCATGTGGTTTATCTTGTTTTCAATCCCTTCAATGGCCTTGTTCACTGCTAGCACTGGGTCAGAACCAAAATCCTGGATGCCTACAGGAAAACAGTTCAGAGTGAACCCAACAAATCAAATAACAGCACAAGTAGGCCTATAAATAAAGTAGGAACTGTGAAAATTATCCAAAACTTACTTGCAATCTGATCGTCACTGACAAAGTCGAACATGACAACACCTGCTATTGACCAAGAGATAAGAAGTGTGATGATGACCACCCATTGTGCTGGGCGATTCATGATTCGTAAAAATCCATGGGTCCCAGCCATAAGAGAGACTGGATGCACAGCCCTAGCCGGAGCATCTACAGCAGTGGGAGGGATGGACATCACTGGACCTGGAGTCACATGCATGAATTTTACACATATACAATGGTCTATAGTAAAGCTTGGAAATACATGCTCCTAAATGTCACACAGGAGAAAATGTTACCCATAGGTTGCTTACTAAATGGCTATAGGCCTACTATGTCTACATATTTTTTTTATTTCTATATAAATACAGCACCATAAAGACATGTACTGATATTTGTTGCAGCTGTTCTCTTGTGTTAAGTGCAGTCTAGATACATGACTGACTTCACACTTGCAAGAATAAACTGTATCTCCATCTTGTGTTATTTTCTCCCCGCTGCTTGAGTTTAATGACATCATGAACTAAATAAAGAAACGAATTACTAACAAAAAGTCTTAATATTGTACTTGTCATTGCAAATATCAATCATGTTTGCTAGATTCACCAAAATTTTGAAAAGTCTGCGGTCAGTAAGATTTTTGAAATTAGTGTCTTATGCTCACCAAGGCTATTATTTGATCAAAAATTCAATAAAACAGTAATATTGTGAAATATTATTAAAATTTTAAATAGCTGTTTTTTTCAGCATCATTATCCAGTCCTCAGTGTCATGTGATCCTTCAGATTCTGATTTGGTGATTCGGTGCTCAAGAATTTTTTTTTATTATTATCAATGTTGAAAACAGTTGTGCTGCTTGATGCTTTGTTTTTTTTCAGGATCCTTTGATAAATATAAAGTTTGAAAGAATAGCATTTATTTGAAATAGAAATCTTTTATGGTATTAAATATGTCCTTACTGTCATTTTTGATCATTTCAATGCACCCTTGCTGAATAAATTGAATGAATTTCTTTTTTTTTAAATATCTATATATAGAGAGAGAGTTCATAAATCTAAATAAATCTATACACTTCAAAGGATATTAATTACTTCAAAGGATATTAATTATTTTAAGTTAAGTTAATTATGGACTTTTCTGTATTAGTCTTAAAAATGTTCTAAGCTACATAAATGTCATGAGTACAGCATATAATTTTTCTCACCAGATTAAAATTAATTTTAGTTCAGTTTTATAATTGTAAATCAGTGTTTTATTATTCCAATGTTTTATTATTATAAAATATTACAATATGTATTTTTATCTATCTATCTATCTATCTATCTATCTATCTATCTATCTATCTATCTATCTATCTATCTATCTATCTATCTATCTATCTGTATTTGTTAGGCTCCGTCTGTCAATCAAATGCATGAGATCATGAGTAGAAAACCTGCAGTACCTTTAGTTGCCTGAGCCATGGTGTATAGTTCTGGTGGTTCTTCAGCTGAATGTCCTTTGATTTTGCTTGTGTAATCTTATTTTGCTGGTTTCACCCAGTTGATGTTAAATCTCACTCAGGAAATGATGTTCCTCTTTGTCGTCCCCATCCAATCCAGGGGTGAAACCTCACAATCTTGTGAGAAAAGTGGGATAAGGGTTTTCAAAGTGCCGGATTTGGGATCATGGCTGTGGGAGAATGGGATGTTAGGTCAGGGACGTAAACAGGGGAGTTCAGGCTCAGGCAGGGGACGCAGCAAATAGGTGCTGGTAATTTAGCCCATGTTATTGGTGCCTCACATGGGTGTGGGACGGGAAAAGTGCTGCGGTGCTTCAAGGTAACCTTATCCATTGCAAGCCTGGTTTATTCTTAGACAGTGTAGAGTTTACCAGCTGCACTCTCTCTTGCCTTTTTAGGTGGTAGGGGGTGTGAACTACTGGAAGCAAAAGAAACGTTGACAGCTGCATGTTCATAGACATACTGTCAATGGTTTGTGTTTTTTCACATCATATCATTCATTTAATGCATGTACCATCAAGAACACTGCATGCATCATATTATGTAATATTGCACCTCTACAGTAATTTACCCAATCATTTTGTTTCCAAAATGAAGTGTCTATTTAATTTAGACTAAATGGTAAATCTTTTTTTATTCAAATCTCACTGCATACAGTTTCATTGGTGATTTTGTAGAACATATCTGAAATATAGAAGCAAGGCTCCTATTTTTAACTAGGGAACAAACTAGCTGAGACGTGGATGGTCTTGTTTTGGCTGGAATGCAGTGGCCCTCCTCTGGACATGAAGGGAATTACAGAACTGTATTGCTGAAGGTGGCAGCAATTTTGAAGATGATCACAGAACGTGTTGCTACCTGCTTGCAAACACACACACACACACACACACACACACACACACACACACACATATATATATATGAAACAAATTAAGATTTTTATTCAGCACGGATGCATTAAATTGATCAAAAGTGACTTTTACAAAGTTAAACAAAATTCTATTTCAAATAAATGTGGCTCTTCTGAACGTTCATTAAAATTCATAACTGTTTCCATAAAAATAGTAAGCAGCACAACTATTTTCAAAACTGATAATAAAAAATGTTTCTTGAGCACAAAATCCGATATTAGAATGATTTCTGAAGGATCATGTGACTAATAATATTTCACAGTATTACTTTTTTTTACTGCATTTTTGATCAAGTAAATGCAACCTTTGTGAGCACAAGAGACTTCTTTCAAAGACATTAATAAATCTTACCAACCCGAAACTTTTAAACGATAGTGTTTGCCGTTATACACTGCTCAAAAAAATTAAAGAAACACTTAGAAAACACATCAGATCTCAATGGGGGAAAAATATCATGCTGGATATCTATACTGATATGGACTGGGTAATGTATTAGGAATAAAAGGATGCCACATTGTTTGATGTAAATGAAAATTATCAACCTACAGAGGACTGAATTCAAAGACACCCCGAAAATCAAAGTTAAATTATGCAGCAGGCTAGTCCATTTTGCTGAAATTTCATTGCAGCAACTCAAAATGGTACTCAGTAGTTTGTATGGCCCCCACATGCTTGTATGCATGCCTGACAACATTAGGGCATGCTCCTAATGAGACGACGGATGGTGACCTGGGGTATTTCCTCCCAGATTTGGACCAGGGCATCACTGAGCTCCTGGACAGTCTGAGGTGCAACCTGGCGGAGTCGGATGGACCGAAACATAATGTCCCAGAGGTGTTCTATTGTATTTAGGTCAGGCGAGGATTTCATCCCGATACCTAATGGCAGTCAGGGTGCCATTGTCTAGCCTGTAGAGGTCTCTGTGTCCCTCCATGGATATGCCTCCCCAGACCATCACTGACCCATCACCAAACCGGTCAAGCTGAACGATGTTACAGGCAGCATAACATTCTCCACGGCTTCTCCAGACCCTTTCACGTCTGTCACATGTGCTCAGGGTGAACCTGCTCTCATCTGAAAAGCACAGGACGCCAGTGGCGGACCTGCCAATTCTGGTGTTCAGTGGCAAATGCCAGTCGAGCTCCACGGTGCCAGGCTGTGATCACAGGGCCCACTAGAGGACGTTGGGCTCTCAGGCCACCCTCATGAAGTCTGTTTCTGATTGTTTGGTCAGAGACATTCACACCAGTGGCCTGCTGGAAGTCATTTTGTAGGGCTCTGGCAGTGCTCATCCTGTTCCTCCTTGCACAAAGGAGCAGATACCGGTCCTGCTGATGGGTTAAGGACCTTCTACAGCCCTGTCCAGCTCTCCTAGAGTAACTGCCTGTCTCCTGGAATCTCCTCCATGCTCTTGAGACTGTGCTGGGAGACACGGCAAACCTTCTGGCAATGGCACGTATTGATGTGCCATCCTGGAGGAGTTGGACTGCCTGTGCAAACTCTGTAGGGTCCAGGTATTGCCTCATGCTACCAATAGTGACACTGAGCCTAGCCAAATGCAAAACTAGTGAAAAACAGTCAGAAAAGATGAGTAGGGAAAAAAAAATGTCAGTGGCCTCCACCTGTAAAACCATTCCTGTTTTGGGGGTCATCTCATTGTTGTCCATCTAGTGCACCTGTTGTTAATTTCATTAACACCAAAGCAGCTGAAACTGATTAACAACCCCCTCTGCTACTTAACTGACAGATCAATATCCCAGGAGTTTAACTGACTTGATGCTATTCTCTGATTAAAAAGTGTTCCTTTAATTTTTTTGAGCAGTGTATTAAATAAAATATCAAGCAAAGTGGTCACTGATGTTTGACAGCCAGAAAGTGTCCAAATACATTAACATTTATTGTTTTATCATCTAAAATTTAAAATGTGTGTTAATGCATCAATACGAATTTGTTTTAAGACCACTTTTTCTCATAAATATCAAATTATGATTTAAAAAAAAAGTTAAATCTTGAGAATTTTAAATCTTGAAGTACCTGCCAAATTTAACAAAAAAGATATTCAATTATAATCTGATGTCAGGTGGAAAAAAGAAAGGTTGATAGAAATGGATTTGAATGACACTTTATTCTAAAAATGTTTGTGCATAAATGAAACAAAGAAATTAAATAAACACAATATTTATGAATTAATCCAAATATAGATGGTACAAAAATAAATGTGAAAATTATAAGGTTGGATTTTAACACAAATGCAGCACATAATTTAAATAATAGGCCATGATAAAAGCAACCCTCAATTGAACCCCTTATTCTATCCAAAATATTGTCTGAAATCATGAAGACTAGGTGAATAACTGCTCTTGGAAAATGGCTCATGCCGACATTGCCGCAATGAGAATATGTGAAAGTATCGTTGACTTACAGAGAGGTCTGTCACTTCTTAAAAGCGAAAAAAGTAAAGAATGACCCAATAATGAATATTCAGACATACGTATCATTTTATCATGAAAGACAAAATGAGGGGCAAAAAACAAACCAGCAATGAGTTATCTTGAGTGAAATTCTACCATTTCATAATATTTCTCTACGTATTTAGTCGTGTTATTTTATAATGCATGATATTGTGAGAAACATTTAATGGACTCCTTTTATTTTCTCTCACAACAGTAAGGATGTTAGCAGTCATTTTATCTCATTTGCAGGAGAGATGCAAGTATGGTCAAGCATAATGCCCACTTGGTCTCATACTATTCTGATACATACATTGCTCTATTGTTAATCCAAAGTGACTAAATAGAAAATGCACTCATTCTAAGAAGCAGAAAACAAAAGAGACACTGAGCGCTTGCTAAAAGCAGGTGCAAAATAATTAGGCCCAGCAAACTCACTAAAACCAGTGCAGACATCATTACCCTCTGTGAAAGTCACAATAATGTGTCAGAAATGCTACCTATGCACTGCTGTATGTCTCGGCTAAAAGGGAATGTTTTGACATGTACAGTTAATTTAATATACAATTGACAGAATTCCCTTAATATTTAAAAGAGGCTGGTCAACATCCTACTGGAAGTGTCTAAGAATGATTTCCAGAATCATTGTAAATTTTAAAATGTTCGATGTGGCCTCTGTTGATCATGCTTTCCTCACAGCGTCGATTCTTTCTCGGCTTGGATAAGAACGCAAAACAGCATTATAAAAGTAATAAAACAAGCCAAATACAAGGGAAAACTAAACACACTATTTACACTACATACAAACAAGCCATTCTTATCATTAATCATGACTGATGTCTCTCCACAGAACACTATTTTTGGCTTTACTGACAGATATAATGCGATTGCATGTCCTTTGTTCAATGGAAGATGGATTGTGTCAGATATTGGGTCGAGATGGCACAAAACCTGGAAGCTTTTCTCATCAAACGCTCTTTTGATCAGTCTTTTGAAGGGCAGTCTGTTGTGGCACTCTCTGTACTCTGGAGCTCTGTGTTTAGAGGTTGTCCCCGGGTTGGTACTGTGGTTCAGTGGCAGTGAAGTAATCCTCCAGGAAGGCTTGCAGATACTCAAAGGTGGGCCGCTCCTCGGGGTCCCTCTTCCAGCATTGGAGCATGAGCTCATGCAGGGAGCTGGGACAGTCCTGGGGGCAGGGCATCCTGTAACCACGCTCTACTTGCTCCAAGACTTCCCGGTTGTTCATGCCTGAGGGACAAATGCAAAGCATGTGTTCTTTAACTGAGAAAAAGTTGTGGGGCCCTTAAATTCCTGAGTGATGCTATGTTGTACTACACATACGTGGGGCAGTTGTGGCCTAATGGTTAGAGAGTCAGAGCAGGGTTCCCACTCTTAGCCAAATGTCAAATTCCCTGACTTTTCCCTGACTTTCACTGACTAAAAAGCTGAATTTCCATGACCTATAATGAACGATAAAACAGGCCTTTGTTGTGATGAGTACTGAGCAGACAAAAATCAGCAACAGACAGTATTTTAAATCCATCCATTTGCAAGCTTTATTTACTTGTTCACAGACTCATACACACTACTTTTTTTTGCGCTTTTACCCGTTAAATGCACTTTGATATTTTTCTGTACTATTTCTACAGAAATTAATTTATAGTTTTTATGCTTTCAGGGGTTAAACGCTTCAGAGGATTTTCTGATTTCTGATCTTTTGATTTCTTCACATTTAGATTTTGCAGACCATCTTAGACTGTTTGACACTAGGCTATTTCTGTAAATGGTTGTTATGATTATTTAAGTCTGAAATAAATAATTCATAATTATTAAATAAGTAAGTCCAATAATATTTTTCCTTCAGAAGTAATGTTGGTAGTTTATCCAATGTGCATTTATTAATTTATTCATATTTATTAATTCTACCATGGTGAATAAACGAAGGTAATGGCTACGCACGACCAATTTGAAAATTCTGTGCGACTGCCACTAGGGAGCGAAATGCGTCAATTGTGCAGTGAAATATGGAATGCCAAGTGTGCCGAAATTTAAAATAAATAAATAAATATATAAATAAACATACATAGAAAAGCAAAAAAACAAAAAAAAAATTCTACATTTATTTCCTTATTTATGTATATATTTATTTTTTCCAAATTTTTTTTCTTTTATTTATTTATACGTTTATTCATTTCGATTTTTATTTTTTCCACATTTATTTATTTCCATATTTGTTCATTTCCACATTTATTCATTTCTACATTTCTTTATTTTGACATTTATGTATTTTTACATTTCTTTTTCCGTAGAGTAATGAGGAGGGCGTGGTTTACCTCAGACATAGCAATCGAGCTCAGAGTAGGCGAGGGCAAAGCCTAACCCCCAATCGCAAAAATGGCCCACTGCTCCAGGTGCGTGTTCACGGTGTGTGTGCACTTGGATTGGTGAAATGAGTCTTTTAAAGAGATAGTTCACCCAAAACATTCTAAACTTTCTATCTTCTGCGAAACACAACAGAAGATATTTTAAATGTTTCAACTGTTACTGTCCATACAATGCAAGTCTATGGGGTCCAACATTTACATGCACTAGGGCTGCATGATTAATAAAAAATAAACTGCACACGATTTGGCAATTGGCTGTGATTTTTTTATGCACAGCTTGCCAGTGAAGTACTCCATCTGAAAGCCAGAGCGCGCTCTCGCTCAGAAACTCCAAATATGCCGAATAGATGATTGAAGCTCTGATTAAACATGACTAGAATAAATTATATTTACAATGCAAAGCTAATCGACATAGTATTATATACAGTGATACTGATAAAGGCTATGAAATAATATTCTTTTATGCCTTGTTCTGAGTAAGAAGCCACATCATCTCACAGAAGGATGTTGTTTCAAACACTTGACTGACATTATGAAGTGAGTTTGGAGTAAAAACATGCTATTAAATGTTGTCTTTTGTTGTACAAGAGGTTCATAAATGCTTCTCATGTTTGGAAAGATGTTTGACGCATGTTGCTTTTTTCAAATGCACATTATAAGCGACTCAAACTCACAGCGCTTTCAGATGGAGCAGCATTTACTACTGATCACAGAGGCGTGATTCACTGACAAGCTGCGCATAAAAAAAATATTCGCAGCCTTTGCAATTTCATAAATCGCACTAAGCCAAGCGATTTAAGCACGATTTTGGGTTAATTGCAGTTAATCGTGCAGCCCTAACATGCACCTAAATAATTCGTTAGTAATCAGAGTGATTGCTCAATCGGATTAAAAAGGCTTCATCTAAACACCAAGTGTGCCGCACACTTCCTGAAAAGTGAAGCCAAAGCATTTTGATCGCCCACTGGTGGCTGGCTGCAGTATAGGTCATAAACCTCACCCTCTCTATGCAGTCGAATGGGACGTGAGCCAAACTAAAAAATCCAATTACACTTCAAATAATTATTTGTTCTTGTCATGCAAACGTATGTTCAAATATTAGTTTTTCCAAGTAAGTTTGGTTTTAGTTATATGATGTAGTGATCGACCGAAATAGATTTTTTAGAACTGATACCGATAATTTGTGTTTATGTGCCCGATAACCGATATGCAGAACCGATATTTATTTACTGTTATACTTCTGTTTTTGACACAATTACAACACCTCTGAACTGAACAAACCATTTTATTTATAACAGTCACTCCCTCCTTGCATAGAAAACAAAACAAATCTTATTTATAGACCAACAGAGGGGTCTGAAAGTGCAAAAAATTTAAAAAGTGCACTGATACTAAACTGTTTTTGTTTAAATTAGTAGTCTTTCATGTTAATTTTAATCTTTATATTACAAAAATAATTGTATTTATAAAAAGCATCAGCAGCAACACTAATGTTAACAATAAGCAAAATAAATGTAGAATGTCTAATGTTTTCAAATGGAGAAAATAAATTAAAGACAGGAGTCATATCAACTTTGCAGAAATGTAATACTTCATTTTAAACTACAGTTTTAGTAGATTTATAAGCTGTTTTAACAGGCTAAAGAGTGAAGAATAATTTGTGGGATAATGTTAAATTACTGAATAATATTCTCTGGAATATTGGAAAATAACAAACAAAACATCGTATTTTATTGCATTTCTCAACTGGTATGTTATATCAGAATTATTAATGTTTTTGTCATTCTAGATTATGAAATATCTGCGGACAAAGTGCTGTTTATCTATGCATTTACTCAGAACTATACTCAAACTGCGATTGGGCGTGGAGATAATAAATATTTAATTTCCATAGAGTTGTGTTTACTTGGATGTTTATTAGCAAATTAATGGTTATATAATAAATGTTTGTATAATTACGGTGTTTTAAACAAGTGAATCTTGTTAAAAGTTACATGCGGTGGCCGTGCTGGAGGAGCATTTCCTGAGCATCAACCCGCTGAATGAACAGCAAAATGCAGAAGACTTCACGAGACTAATGATGAGCATAGACAACAGAGAGAGAATTAAATTCAGCGCTTTTGTTTCCAACATGTGCTCATTCATGGCTGTATTATTTAATTCATGCAAAGTTACATCTTTATTGGTACAGGACTTGACGGATTATCTTATGTGGCTCCGTGAGCTTGTCTCCATTTCTTAGAGACAAGCTGCATAAACTATAGCTACATTTCAGGCATTTATGTAACACATCTAATTTGTGCATTAATGGCTGTTATGTTAAATAAAGTTTACTAATTACAGCAAAGCAGGTAAGTATACTTTACATGTGCACGCCGTTGTCTCGTCTCCCCTCAGATGCCCTGTAATGGCGATCTTGCGCACAATTCTCAAAACAACCACAAGATGGCGGCGTTTATCGTAAATCCGATATTCCAAAACCGATATCCGATTATGGTAAAATGCTTAAATATCGGGGAAAATATCGGTAAATCGATATATCGGTCGATCTCTAATTTGATGCTATAAAGCGGGGTGTAACATCGTGATTGACAGCTGGGAGGGACCTTGATATCGCGGCACCACCTCAGGATCACTACTGCACAGACTCGGCCTTTGAATTATGTAATTGGCAACGACTGTTTCTGGGATATTTTGGCTTCATTTTTACACAGTAGAAGGAAGCGGAGAGCTGGAGACGCATCATCCATCTTTTTTACACTCTATGGAAAACACCTCTAACGACCCGACTGAGCTTTATCTGAATAAAAGTTCAATCGGATTAAAAGGGGTGATGTAGACCTTAAATAATCTACTCAATAGGACAAAAATAAGCATGTAAATGCTTGAATTCATACATTCTCTCAATCGGATTCAAAAATACCTTGCTCAGTACTATGTATGTTTGCCATAGCACTTTTATAATAGATCTTTCTACTTTTATAGAAAAGATCTCTGAGGTTTACATATGTTTTACATCTTATGAACGTACATATGTTTATTTATGTCTTACGAACTGGTCAGTGGAGGAGACTGAATATTTGACAAAAAAAAATCCTCTTCTGACATAAATTTCAGCTTTCGTTTTAAATATGTTATCAAGGCAAAAACGACAAACAATTATATACTCATGGTAGCTCCAGTGACATTATCACAGTGGCTTTATCGTTCTGAACGTGGCGAATGGGCAATGCGCATATGCTGAAGTTCTGTTCAGAATACATGTAATGCATGTATTCTAAACAAAATTTAGGGTTCATATAAACAGAACTTTCAGAATCTGAAATCAGATTGGAATCATTTGGATTGACAAAAGTTAGTGAATAACTAAGGAGACATTGAGACATTTTTTTATATATATATATATATTCTTTAGTGTTCATACAGGTTTGTTATGACATGAGGGTGAGTAAATAATGATGAAATTTTTGAGTTAATTGTCCCTTTAAGAATTCAAATTGCGTCAAATGGCAAACTTTCAATAAGAATGAATGGATTTTGGTCATTTTTGTCAGTTGCTGTCAGTGATAATGATCTAAGAATGTTCCTTCCACCATCAGATCTCACCTGGATAGGGCACACGTCCTTTGGTGACCAGCTCTGTGAGTAGTATTCCAAACGACCACACATCTGACTTGATAGTAAACCTTCCATAGAGTGCTGCCTCTGGAGCTGTCCACTTGATTGGGAACTTGGCACCTACAACGGAACACTGGATTTATGGATCTGATCTCGAAATGTGGCCTACTTGTGAACTGGGCAATGTTCCCAGGGAAATTGCAGATTTAACTCTGTTGAATACGTGCATAAGGAAACAAACATTAGTAGATAAAACACAGTTTAGTCATAAATTATATGACCTATATGGCCACGTCATCTAAACTACTTTTGAGATGTTGCCATGCTGAAAATGTTGCCACATGGCAACTAACCATGGTTAAATGAATTATTGCAATTCCATTAAACACTTGCCATATGTTAACATTAATATTTTCTCAGTTTACTGTAAAACTACGTATTTTAATAATACAAAATGTATCAAAATATCCAGCTGTAGTAGGAAATTTGAATTTTGCATCTTGCAGAGAAAACCAAGTATCGTATGACTTAAAAACAGCATATTAATTGTTTTTATAAACTCTGATCTTTTAACTCCAATAATGCAGTTTGTTGTTCTTTTTTTCTGAATGGTCCGTGTGAAGTGTAAAGTGAGGGAAAACAGTGTCACCATATGGCAACACTGTACCATAGAGCAGTGGTTCCCAAACCTGTCTTGGAGGACCCCCGGCACTGCACATTTTGGATGTCTCTCTCCTCTAACACACCTGATTCAACTCATCAGCTCATTAGTAGAGACTACAAGACCTGAAGTAGGTGTGTCAGATAAGGGCGACATACAAAATGTGCAGTGCTGGGGGTCCTTCAGGACAGGTTTGGGAACCACTGCCATAGAGGGATAACTAAGTCTATAAAGACAGAGTAGCTAAGCCTGATTTGGAATCGTATCCCTCACCTTGTCGAGCTGTGTATTCATTGTCCTCTATTAGTCTGGCCAGTCCAAAATCTGCAATCTTGCACACTAAGCTATCACCAACAAGTATATTGGCAGACCGCAGATCTCTGTGGATGTAGTTCATCCTTTCAATGTAAGCCATGCCTGCAGCAACCTAAAAAAGGAGTGTGCAAGCAATGAAATATTTAAATGTCCCATGGTCAGGTAAGTGCTTACTGATACCAGATACCTTTAATGATTATGGTTATCAAAATATTTTACTAACCTGAGCGGCCATGTCCACTAAATTTGGCAATTTAAGCCCACGTCCTTCACCATCCTTCAAGAAATCCAGCAGGCTTCCTAAAAGACCATCAGAATAT
>RJVU01059333.1:2724176-2756933 GCA_003731715.1 Anabarilius grahami | reverse complement strand
TACAATTGTACAAAATATTTGTGTACAATATTTTTTTTCAGGATTATTTGATGAATAGAAAGTTCAAAAGAACAGTGTTTATCTGAAATCTAATCTTCTGTAACATTATAAATGTCTTTCCTGCAACTTTTGATTGATTTAATGCATCCTTGCTGAATAAAAGTATTCATTTCTTTAATTTCTTTTCAAAAAAATAAAAATAAAAATTCTTACTGACCCCAAACTTTTGAACGGTAGTGTATAATGCTACAGAAGCTTTGTATTTCAGATAAATGCTGTTCTTTTGAACTTTCTATTCATCGAGGAATCCTGAAAAAAAAAGTACACAACTGTTTTCAACATTGAAAATAATCATAAATGTTTATTGAGCAGCAAATCAGCATATTAGAATGATTTCTGAAGGATCATGTGAAACCGAAGACTGGAGTAATAATGCTGAAAATTCAGCTTTGCATCACAGGAATAAATTACTTTGTCAAATATATTTAAATAGTACACAGTTATTTTAAATTGTAATAATATTTCACAATATTACTGTTTTTACTGTATTTTTAATTAAATAAATGTAGCCTTGGTGAGCAGACAAAACTTCTTTTAAAAACATTAAAAATATTAGTGGTTCCAAACTTTTGGACTGTACTGTATATATACACACACACACACACACACAGTATATATATATATAATCTCTCCGCACATAGTACACATTCATCAAATACTTTTGCTAAATCTCAGCATCAGCCCATTCAGGAGTACCGGTTCATTGTCAGAAACCACTAAATCCCACTTCCCAGAAGAAATCCACAGAAGAACCAATCGGAAGACGATATGTTTTCTATTTGAATATATTTTAAAATGTAATGTTTTCCTATGATGGCAAAGCTAGATTCTCAGCATCATTACTCCAGTCTTCAGTGTCACTATGATCTTACTATGATCAATGCCGAAAACAGTTATGCTGCTTAATATATTTGTGGAAACTGTGATGATTTCTTAGGATTCTTTGATTAATAGAAAGTTCAAAAGAACTGCCTTTATTTAGCACTTCTGTTTGCAAAATCCTACCTTTGCTCATATATTCTGTCACAATGTAGATGGGTTCTTCAGAGACGACCGCATAGAGCTGCACTAGCTTGTCATGCCTCAGCTTCTTCATTATCTGAGCCTCCTCCAGGAACGACTCTGGAGACATTGTGCCTGGTTTCAAGGTCTTCACTGCCACTTTAGTATTGCCATTCCAAGTGCCTGCCATTCAGAGACAAGACTTCATAGTGAGTCACACAGCCCTTGAAAGGAACCACACATAAATCCTTCCAAGACAGCTGGCTTTCTTTTGACAAGAGGAAATGTTCTCTGCCTCCCTGACAGGCCTAGATTTATACCCCTAGAATTATAAGTAATGCATGAATATCAAACTCTTTTATTGGGCATGTGGTTAAGCTAATCACTTACCCATCCAGACCTCTCCGAACTGTCCATTCCCCAATCGTTTGATGAGCTGAAGTGACTCCCGTGGGATCTCCCATACATCTTTGGTTTTGACGGACAGGTCGGCGAGGCGGGGCATGCCTTTATGGCATGGGACTATTAAACGGCAACAGAGTCCTGCAGCCCGGGCTGAATGCAGAGATATTAATAGCATGTACTTGTACTGTCATTTTATCATCAAGATCAACTCATTTTCGTATTTAGAGTTTAATACAGACTTACCAGAATAATGATGCACAAGCTGCTGCAGAGTTTCAAATTGAGCTCTAGTGGTGATGTAATATCCTCCATTGTCTAACTTGCGTATCTTGTAGTGCTTCACATGATCGCCCTTCGTTTCATCCCAATCCTGTATGGACAAGGAATACGCTCCTGGAATAAACACGAGAGAACCGGAAATTAGATAGTACAGGAGTCTGAAATATCAGTTAATAATTCAGAGATAAAAATTTCAACTAATACACTACTGTTCAAATTTTTCGTATTCGTGATCCTAAAAATTTGTCACGCACAGAGACCTTACACACGGAGTCCGATGCGTATTAATGAACCCGTTGTTCAAAATGGAGTCTTCAAGCAGTGAGCACGATTTAGTTGTCCTCTCTCTTCTTAAAAATAGAAAAAGAAAGAGGAAATATTGGGTCCATCCAATCCCGAGATTGCGAAGAGAGGAAGGAAAGTTCCACCTCATCAAGGAGCTGCATGATTATCCTGAGCGTTTCAAAGTTTACTTCAGGATGTCAGTGGCTCAGTTTGATGCTTTGCTAGCGATACTGGCACAGTCTTTCTTCATATTCTGTCTCTTTGTATTCCGCGCTTTGTTTGTCATACAGTGCTGCTGCTTTGTGCCGTAGACGACGTGGATCAACTTGTCAGATGGCATTCGTTATTTTGGCGTTCGCTTGTACGGTGGCTCTGAATTGTCTCTCAAAATGAGTGCCACGGATGTGAAAAACACAGAAAATCGAACCTGATCCGAATTTGTTTATGATGGACGAAAGCTTTGGAGGCAGTATGTAAACGTGATTGACACAACGTGAGGTCGCATTTATTTTTCAACATGCGAAAATTTCGGATGCGAATTTCGGACTCTTAAAGGATTAGTTCACTTTCAAATTAAAATTTCATGATAATTTACCCTCATGTCATCCAAGATGTTTATGTCTTTCTTTCTTCAGTCAAAAAGAAATTAAGGTTTTTGATGAAAACATTCCTGTATTTTTCTCCATATAGTGAACTTCAATGGACTCCAAAAGGTTGAAGGTCAAAATTACAGTTTCAGTGCAGCTTCAAAGGGCTCTACACGATCCCAGGCGAGGAATAAGGGTCTTATCTAGCGAACCGATCGGTCATTTTCTAAAAAAAACAAAAAAAACAAACAAATTATATACTTTTAACCATAAACGCTCGTCTTGAACTAGCTCTCTTCTTCTTCATTAGAATTCCGGCAGTGTAGATGTTGCTAAGTGTATTACTGCCCTCCACAGGTCAAAGTTTGAACTAATTGTTATATACTTGCACTAGCATATTGTATATGACAATTTAGTTCAAACTTTGACCTGTGGAGGGCAGTAATACACTTAGCAGCGTCTACACTGCCGGAATTCTAATGAAGAAGAAGAGAGCTAGTTCAAGACGAGCGTTTATGATTAAAAGTATATAATAAAAGACCCTTATTCCTCATCTGGGATCGTGTAGATCCCTTTGAAGCTGCAATGAAACTGTAATTTTGACCTTCAACCGTTTGGAGTCCATTGAAGTCCACTATAAGGAGAAAAATCCTGGAATGTTTTCATCAAAAACCTTAATTTTTTTTGACTGAAGAAAGAAAGTCATAAACATCTTGGATGACATGAGGGTGAGTAAATTATCAGGAAATTTTAATTTGAAAGTGAACTAATCCTTTAAGACATTTTTTTCTGAAAGAAATTAATACTTCTGTTAAATTGAGCAAAAGTGTCACAGCAAAGACATTTATAAACAAATAAATGTTGTTTTGAAATGTTTACTCATCAAATAATCCAAAAAAGATGTATCCCGGTTTCAACAAAAATATTAGGTAGAACAACTGTTTTCAACATTTTAAAATATATTAAAATATACAGTTATTTTAAATGATCTGTGAATGGGTTTGTGCAAATGTGAATTACCTTTCGTGGTCTCACTCTCTCTTATAAGGAATGTGCCTCTGGGATTTCCATTCGACAACAGTTGCCTTTCTGCATCTTTACGGCCTAGTTTTCCAAAATACCAACTACAAAGGAATACAAAGTGTTTGGTTTAGTTAACAGTGTGACCACATGACAAAGTTAAGTTATTGTGCTTGCCCCAATGAAAACACATCAGAGTAATGCAAAAAACAGACGTAGTTCTTCTAGACAGTCCTCCTATTTATATTTCACTTTTGTCTATTTTAGTACTAAAACGGAACTTACTCTTCTGCCTGTATGGAGTCTACTGGAGCCACATAATTACTGGGTATGTATCCTGTTCCACCTGTAGTGAGAGAGCGGGCCTCCCACCAGTCTCCTTCCCTGATATATGGCAACAGGTGCGAGGGAACAAATAAACAATGAATACATTTCTAATGGGTCAAAACTGGTTGTTCTATAATGCACATATAAAACCCCCCCTTTTTTTGTTCCCAAAAGATAATCTACACAAACACTACCGTTCAAAGGTTTGGGGTAAGATTTTGTGACAGACATTTATAATATAATAAAATATTTATATTTCAAATAAATTCTGTTCTTTTTAACTTTCTATTATTGATCAAAGAATCCAGAAAATCCTGTGAAAATCATGGTTTCCACAAAAATATTTAGCTACACAACATGTTTTCAACATTGATAATAATAAGAAATGATTCTTGAGCAGCAAATCAGCATATTAGAATGATTTCTGAAGGATCATGTGACACTGAAGACAGGAGCAATGATGATGAAGCTTGCAATCACAGGAATAAATTACATTTTCAAATATATTAAAGTAGAAAACAGTTGTACTGCTTTTATTAATTCCACAGCCTTGCAGAGAATAAGAGACTTGAAACCATTAATGAATAAAAACATTAAAAATGACCAGGGAAAAAAATCTTACCAACCCCAAACTTTTAAACAGCAGTGTATATTAAAAACACTTTAAAAGGTTGGTTCACCCCAAAATGAAAATTATGCCATAATTTACTCACCCTCAAGCCATCCTAGGTGTACATGGCTGTCTTCTTTCAGCCAAACACAAAGCGATATATTTTTGTAAGAAAAATATCCATATTTATAACTTTATAAACTAGAATCACCAGTTTCTGGTAACGTCCATCACGAGAGCCGTGTTCCAGCGTATGACGTAGGATTTAGGACTAACGTAAGCTTAGGTGAGAGTAGACACCTTTCACGGCTCAAACAAATAAGCTCCTCCGATATTTCTCTTTAAAAATTCTCAATTTAGACTTCTAATTTGTGACCAGTGTTTTGTTTTGCTCTATCCTCTGCGCTTCCACATTCGTCAATACGTCATGCATCAGGTCATAGTTCACTATTCCGCCGGAAGCCAGTGATTCTAGTTTATAAAGTTATAAATATGGATATTTTTCTTACAAAAATGCACCACTTCGCTTCAGAAGACATTTATTAACCCCCTAGAGCCGTATGAATTACTTTTATGATGGATGGATGCGCTTTTTGGGGATTCAATATCTCGGTTACCATTCACTCCCGTTATAAAGCTTGAAAGAGACAGAACATTTTTTAATATAACTCAGATTGTGTTCGTCTGAAAGAAGAAAGTCATATACACCTAGGATGGCGTGAGGGTGAGTAAATTATGGGATAATTTAACTATAATCATAATTTAAGTTAATATTTCAAACAGTATCCTATGGAGCCCTGCACATGACATGACAAAATGACATGACAAAATATATTGTGGCCACAAATTAATAATTTGTTCTCGTGTTTTAGTAAATCGTGGCCATGTTGTATTAATCCTTTCTTTCATTTTGACTGAACTAAAATGAGGGAACAAATTGTTATATCATATAGACAATTTGGTAAAACGAGGGAACAAATTTTTAGATTGTGCGCACAATTTACGAGGGAATTAATTAGTAAAACGTGCTGACGTATAAGTAAGTCGCGGGAATGAATTGTCAATTTGTGGCCACGATATACATATTTTTTTACCGCATGTCAAATGCGGGGCTCCGAATTATCCTACTGAAAAGTCTTTTTTTTAATTTTTTATAATATGTTAATATTTCCTATAAACTCACGTGCTATTTAGAATCTGGAACTTTTCCCCTTTCCTGAAGCTGAGGTCATCTTCTGACCTTGCTTCATAATCATAAAGTGCTACAAAGAGTGTTACTCCTGCAAAGTAATGACAAATGACATCAGCATACTGACTAAAAAAGACTAAAACAATACATAGTTTTATAAAAATACTACAATGTCTCAAAAATGTGCTCCGAAGTGGAAATAGTTGGGATATTTTTAAAAAGGGATATGTTATTTTAAACAGTCAACATTAAGCAGTATTCACAACTCATTTTACAACTCATTTCCAAATAAAACAAGATATTCAATGAGAAAAAACTTGATTTTAGCCAATAAATTTGATTGGATCACGAAAAATGTGCATGCTTGATACCAGAATGGAGGCAGGAGCTGAAAAATTAGAAGCCAAAAAGAAAAGATGTTTTAAAAAGGAAGACAAAAATTGTTTTATTTGGAATGATGTGGACCAATCCAGCGGGCACAATAAAACTATGAAAGAGTAGGCTAATAAATAAGGATGATTTTTATGTCATGTTGACTTCAACATTCAGGACAGTTTGAAGATTAAGTGCCAGGACAGCAAAGTGCCTCATTTTACCTGTTCCACCCCGGGATCGCAACGTTCCTGAGTGTGAAGAAGAGTTCACTCCACCAAACACAGTCACTCCTTGACTGACAGGCGCATGGAAGTTGTTGTAGTTGGGTATAGTGGTGACTCCAAAGCTGGGGTAGTGCTGAGGTGTCGGATCAGCCCCATATCGATATCCTGCATGCTGTGAGACACTAGTTTCTCTCTCATCCGTGAGTTTGGTTGCCTCTTTGTCCTTACATTGCACACAGCCCATTATCTATATTCTTTGAGGTGAAGAAAATGAACATTCATTTACAGACATAATGACAAATTCACTTCTGCTTGGACATTTCATTGGTTTGAATCTAATCAAATGACCCATATTAAAGACGAGGTTCAGATTCATATTCAGAACAACTGACTGGAAGTAAACAAATACCTCTAAGTAATAATTACTTGAAAGAGACATAAATCAATAATAAATTCGACAAGTGATTCAGCAAGACATCTTGGTTTTTAGCACAAAAAAAAAGTCTGTTATTACAGTGAAAACAAATAAATGTGTCATTCACTGAATTTGTGATTGATTTAATCTTATTTTCATCAAATAGCATAATGATTTGGATAAGTGAGTCAGTTAATGTGACGCCAACTTCACATTTACTAATAACTATTATGCTACCATAGCCAGTTTTCCATTCTGTTGATTGAACATCATGATTTACAAATGTTAAAGGGTTAGTTCACCCAAAAATGACAATAATGTCATTAATTACTCCCCCTCATGTCGTTCTACACCCGTAAGACCTTCGTTCATCTTCAGAACACAAATTAAGATATTTTTGATAAAATCCGATGGCTCAGTGAGGCCTTCATTGCCAACAAGATAATTAACACTTTCAGAAGCCCAGAAAGCTACTAAAGACATATTTAAAACAGTTCATGTGAGTACAGTGGTTCAACCTTAATGTTATGAAGCAATGAGAATACTTTTTGTGCAGCAAAAAAAACTAAATAAAGACTTTATTCAACAATATCTAGTGATGGGCGATTTCAAAACACTGCTTCATGAAGCTTCAAAGCTTTACAAATCTTTTGTTTCTAATCAGTGGTTTGGAGCGCCAAAGTCACGTGATTTCAGTAAATGAAGCTTCGTTACGCCATAAGTGTTTCGAAATTTCAATAGTTCACGTGACTTTGGCAGTTTGATACGCGCTCCGAACCACTGATTCGAAACAAAAGATTCGCAAAGCTTCGAAGCTTCATGAAGCAGTGTTTTGAAATCGCCCATCACTAGATATTTTTGAATAAAGTCATTATTTTGTTGTTTTTTGGCGCACAAAAAGTATTCTTGTTGCTTTATAATATCAAGGTACTTACATGAACTGTTTCTGCTTTCTGGGCATTAAAAGTGTTAATAGTCTTGCTGGCAACGGAGGCCTCACTGAGATTTCATCAAAAATAGTTTAATTTGTGTTCTGAAGATGAACGAAGGTCTTACGGGTGTAGAACGACATGAGGGTGAGTACTTGATATATGAGTAGCTTGTTTTGACAGAAATGTAACACATGCAGGAAGTAAATGAAAACATACATTCAATAAACATACCAAGGCGAGCACTGGGCTACCACAGTGGAGTATTCGCATTCCATTCAATTAAAGATGGGGTGAAAACATCTACGATTTACTCCTTTGCCTGAGTGGGCAAAACAAAAGCCAGAGACAACGTTATATTCGCAAACAACTTCTTGGTAACTATATGGAATACTTAAGGTCTTATGTCAGTATGTTTTATAATCTGCAGAAAAGCCATTCATGGTTTTGTTGAACAAGGAAAAGTGTCTTGAGTCTCATCCACAGAGATTACAGCAAATATATTCAAAGAACTATTGTTTTATCTATCTCCCTAAAAAAACATAAAGTTATATACTTTTATACTCATCACAACATGGATATATATTAAGTCAGTAATAAAATCAAACCCGTGCTTTTTATCAATGAATTTGCAAGTCATTTTGTTCATGATCACTGGCCAAATATTTTTACAGATTGCTGCGAGGATTTCAGGTACCAATCCTTTAAATTAAGAAGTTTAAACTACAAGATTTGCATTTTAGATGAAGGATTTGACTTTCTGAGACTCAAAGCAAAACCACAGAAACATAATGTACACTAGAAACAATTCCATGACTTTTGATGGTTTATTACTTTCCCAGACTACTTTAAAATACCCAGATTTTTCCTAGGTTTTCCATGACCATGGTAACCCTGTATTTATAATTCTGGATGCATAAAGAAAGCAATAAGAGGGGAAAATGGCTTTTTGTGCCTTAAGTCCACTGCATATACATTCGAATAGACATAAAACAACCCAAAAAATCAATAGACAGATTGTACTAAAAATAAAAATTCTTTATGTCACACAAATTACTTATCTGTTGAGATTGTAAACCCCGATAAAGGGTATTGTTTGATTTCATTCTATCATAAGATGACTACTGTCCAGTGACAGAGGCCTTATTCTTCCATTCAATTGTGTACGTAAGGCTTTTCCTGCTGCGCATCAATCTTGCTGCCACAGACGAGCGCCTCGGAGCAAAAGCATCACACCATCCCTACGCAAAACACATTCTCGATATTAAACATCCCTAAATACCAAGCGGCTGATAAAGCGAACGCCTTGTGGTTAGTCCGCTCGCACTGGCATTATAGTGCCTCCATCTCCCATCATTTCCATTAACCACAATATCCATTGGAACCACATCGGCTGCACCAAGTGTATCAAAAACGCCAGACCATCAAAAAATGCTTACCAAGAGAGGGGTTGCCTGAAGTGTTTTGTATTTCACCGCAAAGAGAGAATCGAAAATAGGTCATTTGCAGACAGCTTTTTCTATTAAGAAAATCTCGGTGAATTATGAAAATAACAACATTGGCCCTGACGGCTCAGGCTGCTCCTGTCGCCGAGTGTAACAGATGATGGCGTTGCTGAGGCGGATTCTCTCTGGGGACCGAGGGTGTGATTGACAGGGCCTTCAGCCAATCGGGTGGCGCAGAAGACGCCTGCGAGCGTGCGCGCGCATATTTTGCCTCCTCCATGGTCCTTTCTTGCTCCTACTATGCAGCGTGGGCACAGCTGTGTGGTTACTATAGGAAAACAAGGACTGTCTGGTCATGCTCCACAAATCTTTCTGTAATCGTCGACAACCTGTGACACCAATAATTTTGGTGTGAGTTAAAAAAAAAAATTTTTTTCTAACCCATGAATTTTGTGAGGTACACCTGCTTTTCTAGACACTCTCTGTTAAATTAGAAACGGCATGGGTGTGAAACGTTTCCTTTCATATCGCCTGCCACAAGTAGGCTCAGTCTCGTGTTCATCCTAGTAGGGTGAACCAGACACCCTAATTTTTTTCTCCTGACCATAGATGGCACAAAATCTCATCTCAGCACTTTTGATGAACGGCTACGCTATTTTTAATTTTGTCATATATATATATATATAATGATAAACATTTGTGAGATTTAGTGTTTTAACTGTTTTGAGGTTAATTGATCTTTGAATTTTGTTTTTCTGGAAAATAGTGTTCTCTGACACTGTATTATGTTGAATATCAAAGTTTTTTGTGTCTATTTGTTAGTGAAGGATTTGTGGACACATCAATGTTTTTGGACTTTAAGTTTTTAAGTAAAAAGATAAAAGAATTGGCACAGGCCCCGAGTGCACATTGTTAGTGTTACTATTTTTAAATGTAATAATTGGCTATTGTAATTAATGGGGTTATTATTAAGTATTTCCATTAATTAGATGTACAATTCAGACATCTTCATTTTCATTAAAACCTATAGATTAGTTGAGTGAAATCATTAAATGTATATTCATAGTGTTATTATGACATATCTTCAATTCAAATATCGGCAATAAATAAGTAAATATTCAAATGCATGGATATAAGTCATAGAATAATTCCACCTTTCAGATTAATCTCTTTTACTGCATACTGCTTTGTCTCAGTTATTCAACTAATTTGTCAAAATAAAATTTTGATTTTAATAAAATACAATAGTTTATTTAGTATTTTACATTGATGACACTTTAAAAATATTTAAATATTAATAAGAATGATATCAANATTTATACATTCTGTAAAAGTTTATCCAGGGGGGCCATCTTACCCCCCTTTTAATATTTGACATTTTGTGCTATAACAACTAGCAAATGTTTCTATTTATTTCCTATAATAACACATTGGCTGATGCATCATCATCCTGCACATGCTAAACTTAAATCTAAATATGTTACAGTTTAAAAGTAAATCCACATTGTTCCTAAGGGGGGCATCTTCCCCCATCCTACCCTTTATAAATGCACGTTTATGCAAATAATTTAACTGAAAGGTTGCGATGTGTTCTATTTTTTCACAGATGTCGGGTTGGGGCAAGTCATTACATGTTTCATTAATTATAATATTCACTGACCTACCTTGGTTTGACATTATACCTTTTTTTTACTGTTTCATGAATTGTTTATCAGAAAAGCCAACAATGAGCATTTTAAAGTTACGTTCCATTATGATAACACACAATCATAAATATTAGCACAATGTGTGTTCATTCAACGCAATCTTTTTTTTTTCTCAAGCAAAAATGTTGTAAATGTTCAAATCATTAAAAAAGGATTGTTTGCTGTAAATTTCAATTCTGTGAATGATACTCTTTCTTCTGTGGAAAACAAAAGGATAGCAGAATGACAGCCCCAAAATTCTCCCCAACATCTTCTTTTGTGTTTCACAGAGCAAAGAAACTCATACAGGTTTAGAAGAACATGAATACATGATGTTATGGGTATGTGATTGCATTCAATTGATTTTTTTTTACCTGACTTGACTACAATAGCCCCGGTCTCCTCTATCTGAATGATCATAATTTGGTACATGTAAAAAGCCAATGGTACTGCCAGTCTCAAAAAAGCTCTAGTACCATGTCCCAAAGAAATGGCGATGTGTGCATATGACTTGCAGTGTTACAGATGTAGGCCTATTCGTTATCAGTAATCAGCAAAAACAGATCAAGGTTTGGCCTGACTTTCAAGCATTTTCGATATTATTAGTTTTAATCTTAGGAAATGAAACTCAGCCAGAGGACTCTCGCCCTAAATCAACATCTGTTGCTGCAGCGTCGGCCAACCGTAGTGAGATTTTGAAATATTGAAATACATTTTATAATCTTGAACATTTTGTTGAGTCACTTCATTCAGAAAGCTGACTTTTCAAAATGTTTTTGTGATGTTTCACTGGTTAAGTTATAAATGATATAGTCATGTGTGTTTTTTTAACCTCTGAAAGATCATTGTTGATCAAATGCCATAAATATGTCCATTTTACATAGGGCCCTAAAGTATGAAATCTGTTTTGTCCTGTTAGGCTTCTTTAATTATATAATACTTTTAAGTTTTTTAAAGATAAATGTCCAGTTTGCACAAACCAGTTTGGTGTCGTGAATAGGTTTAATGTTTAAGGCAGGGGTCACCATTCCTGCTCCTGAAGGGCCGGTGTCTCTGCAGAGTTTAGCTCCAACCCTAATCATACACACCTGAAGCAGCTAATTAAGGTCCTACTAAGCATACTAGAAACTTCCAGGAAGGCGTGCTGATGCAAGTTGGAGCTAAACTCTGCAGGACACCGGCCCTCCAGGAACAAGTTTGGGGACCCCTGGTTTAAGGGCTTAGTTTGCAATCTAAATCTCTCTTTACTGTTTCTTGGATTACTCAGACAGATCATTCACGCATTCAGATATAAACACATATTTCAACATTGCACATTGACAATATTATTATTGTTTATGAGCAATCTGCTGTGACGTTGAGCAGTTGCCATGGTGACGTGAGTTAGTATGGTGTGTGAAAGTGCGCTTTAGACTATTTCAGTGCATTCAAACAGCTCCGTCTGGGCTGACAATAAACTGTGACTGAATCTAGGTCACCAGGATTCCTCAGAATGAATTCATCAGGCATGCAATATGTGACTGGATGTTTATATTGGAAAAATGTAATCCATGGTTGGAGCGTTGGAACTTGGGAGTGAAATGATAGGCCTAGTCTATGTAGTGTCTATTTAGATAAAGCGCCCTATAGTGAATACTCAGCCATTTAAATCTAAGATTTTTGCTATCTCCCTTCAGTTTTGAGAAACCAAAATAAATAATTTTTTTTTAAAAGACAGGTTTACGGAGAGAAAAAAATAAAAGCAACTGCCAAAAAAGAAATAAAAATAGCAAGAAAAAAGCCCTTTGTGACTGGATTCATTTGTACCGAATCACCAGTTGCTGGTTGCGCGCCCTTCCTCCCCCTCCAGTCAGTGAGTGTAACCCCGCCCCTCGGCTTCACGGAGGCGTCTGATTGGCTCACACAGCTCTTCTGTGACGTCAGGGGTATTTGGGCGTTGTATCCCGCATCTCATTATCAAAAGAGAACAATTTCATTATCTCCATCTCGTATCCCAAAATAATATATTTTATTTGAGAGAGAGCTATATTTATAATTTTTTTCTAATCAGTTTATCACAGCTTTGCCTCTCGTTATCTCTTTTCCGCGGTTTTATTTGAAAACAGACGCTCTTGAGAGCGAGCACGCGACGCGTCTGAGGGAGAAGCTCGCGCTCTTTGTTCATTCATTTGATCTGCGATTCTTTGTTGCGCGTGAAAGCATGGGAGCGCAAATCTCCAAAAACGGAGCAAAAGAGGAGACTGCTGCCGAAAAACCAGCCGAGGCTGCGAATAAATCAAATGGACAGGTAATAACTTTAATTATTATCTTTGTAAAGGCGTGTGATGTTTTGAGGGGGTGTGCAGTACCAAAAATCAAGTCGGTTCAAATGAACAATGAGCCGATCAACAAAGGGGACTCTCCACTTTCCACTGAAAATCAACACTTTGTGTTAAATATCGATGTTATTATTTGATAAATATTGAAAACGTGAGCATAAATGGTTATGTTTGGTGTAAATTGCATTTTTCTCATTTGAACGTTGATTATAATAGACCCCCCGTGGTAAAAAAGTGCGTTTAAACGGCGAGTTATTATTTATTTTTAAATCATAAAATTACGATTACGTTGAAATTCGGTTATTCCGTTCCGATTTTATTAAAATGGGAATATCTTCGTATCTTTATCAAGCTTTTCCGTCGTGCAAAGCCATTTCGGTAAAATCACCACGCCTTTATTGCATCTTGTTGATAAAATGGAAGTACTAATAAGCCACGAGACAAAATCCATAGATTTAATATGAGAAATGGCTTTAATATGAGAAGTATCCTTGCAAGACCGCTTATGTACTCAACCCGATGATCTCCTCGGCTTGATCAGCGCTGGTGGATCTACTCGTCCATCTTGCAACGCTTTCACTTAGATGGCAACAGCATCAGCCAGACAAAGTGCATGAGACTTCACCCACGTGGCGAACCTATAGACTCCAGACAGTGTTTTCATAAAGCCTTTGCTATATTATAGATTGAAAATATGCTAAATAAATGCAAACAATTGTATTTAACATTTTTACACAGTTTATATGAAGCATTTTCTTATTCCCACAGGAAAATGGCCATGCTAAAACCAATGGGAATGCCTCTCCAAATGCAGAAGCAGCCACGGAGGACGTGCAGGCCAATGGAAAGCACTCTGCTGATGGGGAGGTAAAAGCAGAGGAGGAAAAGGCCGAGGAAGGAGGCGCAGAGAAGGCCGCTCCAGAGGGGGATGCGGAAAGTTCCGCTGTTGCGAATGGCGAAGACTCGGCCAAGACAGAAGAAAACGGGTCTACCCCTGCGAGCGCTGAGCCTGCCAAAACCAAAAAGCGCTTCTCCTTCAAGAAACCATTCAAACTTAGTGGTTTCTCCTTTAAGAAGAGTGCCAAAAAAGATGCTGAAGGTGGAGAGGCGGCGGCAGCAGCTGTGGAGAATGGAGAGCAGAAGAAGGATGCTGAACCTGAATCTGAGGAGGCCAAGCCTGAGGCCTCCAGTGAAGAGGCCAAGACGGAGGCTCCAACTGAGGAACCGAAAGCTGACCAACCAGCCGAAAGCAATGAGGAAAAACCATCCAGTGAGGTAGCCGAAGAGAAGCCAGCCGAGGAGAAGCAAGCAGAAGCTGCTCCTCAGGAACCAGCAGCCGCAGAGAGCTCAGATGCCCCAGCCGCTGCCACAGAGTAAGATGGAGGTGAAAAGCCCATTTTAGATGAAGTCCGAGGAGCACAAACATGGAAAATTTGTACAAAACCAATGACATTTCAAACCTTCTGTTTTCTCCCATACTTTCATCCATTCCTGTTCCATCCACTACATTGTATATGGCATTTTGAAGGAAGGAAGTTGGATGGAATGATTGGAAGCGAAAGGCACATTTTTCCCATGTTTTTCATAATTTTTTTTGTAGCAGTTTTGTAAGTTGTGTGTGTGTGTGCGCATGAGTGAGATTAATAGAGCATTGCTTGTTTCAATTGTTTGTTTGTTTTTCATTTGTTTTCTTTTGTAGATGAAGTTACATTAGTGTCGTAAGGACATTGAGTTGAAATGTTAGTTGAAGGTACTGGTGCCATTCTATTGGGTAAATCAAGCGTGTGGAAAAAGGAGCTTTCAGAAACATCATCACTGAACAATTTACAGATGCTATTGGTCAGTTTTTTTTATTTTTTATTTTTTATTTTTTACATCAATCATTAAAATAGGTGCTCAAAACCTCAGCAGCTGCGTTGTGCAATTCCCCGCAGCATTATGTATTGGTATTGGCTTTTGTCATTGCTGGATTTCACGATGTTGAAAATGGCTTTATCTTGTTTGTTTTTTCTTTATATCAGTGGTATCAATTGAATTATTATTTTTTTTTTTTCTCTCTCTCTCTCTCTCTCTTTCTGGAAAAACTCCTGTTTCATTGAGAATCATGTTCTGAAATGTTTAAGATCACAACATTTGGCCTGTCATGTGTAATGCAGTCAAAGTGGTTTTTATTCCAGCAGATTTCCACAAATGTTTGAAAAAAATGCCGGTGCAATCGTCAAGTAGATTTTTCTTTTTTTCCTGTAAATACTTCAGCACCATCTCTACTTGATTTTTAAATGGAATGTAACTGCGTGCAAATCGTTCACAATGCTTCTTTTACCCCTTCATTTTAGGGGCACTCAAAACAAAAATAAAGGATTTAGACAGACAGTATATGAGTGGTTTTGTTTGAGCATTGGTTGTGCAACATTGTCTTTGTAATATGAATGCCTTCGCATTTATGTGATAGAGTAATTTTGCGAATTTTACAAGAGAATAATGCAAAACATTTCTTACTTTATTTTCATGTTATTTTGGTTGAGGTCTTCCAACACTGAGTATCTCTATCCTCAAACCCATTGTGCCAACTCGTACTGAACAACAGTACTATGGTAAAACATCTAATTATGTAACTAAGGGTTTGTAGATTTTACTCTCTCATATCAAGTAGACCTTGAAGTATGAAACTTTTCATTATGTTTTGTGTATTTACCCTCAGCACTTGTAAATGCCGTTTTTCTAAATCCCAAGAAAAGCCAAATACTTTCCAAGTATAAGATAAATGTTAACAGACACTACTCGGATGTTTTTAGCCTACCACAGAAGCTAAAGATAATTTAGAACCATGCATTTTCTGCACTCCAGAATGAACTCCACCACTAATCTAGCAACCACATGATGGGTGTGTTTTCACCCAATATTCCTGTTCCTAGTTTAGATTCTGGATATTCATGTTAAATGCCAATGTTAAACTTGTGGCTCCAACCCTCCGCACTCACAGATGGTAACGACTTTACCCTCCAGGTGCTCGTCGTCTTTTTTTTTATTCAACCACATCCCTCAAATCTTCCAAATGCAGTGCCTGCCTGTGGCTTGTGGCTCCTTAGCTCCTGATTGCCTCCACCCAGCGGCTTGTGTTTGACTTGTCTCTCCACCTAACCCACATCTTTTTGGTTGACTGGTTAACTTAACACAGTTATCAAAGCATACTCCTTTACTTCCCTGTTCTGTTTTTAAAGACACTACTCTTGGAACTACAGGTTTTTGGTTTATTTATAAGGAGCATTTTAAATATGTGTACTGTTGTAATTCTGTTGCATTGTATTGTTAGAAAGAAAGAAAAAAAAAGTGAAAAAATTATTCAGCACACTCAAAAACACAAACACAGACAAAACTTTAGGATTTAGGAAATATTTTATTTTTAGCCATTATGTTTTGCAGATAAAAATTTATATTTTGGGATAACATTTAAAGATGTTTATTTGTTTGCTTGTGAGTTTGTTTTTCACCATTTTCACCATCTCACAATATTCAAGTCAGAAATAAGGATGTCAGGAAGAGCATTCTCTGTTTAATCAGTAAGGATACAAGAACAACAATAAAAACAAGACACAAAGATAGCCACTGTGATCAGTAACAAAAAAAAAAAGAGGACAATTCAGGAAAAGGTGAGAAATTATCAGAACACAACTTCACATGCTTTCTCCACACACAAAAATTGAAATAGTTAAGGTTTTAACTGTCTTGCTATCCCTGATAACATATTACATAACTTACTTCCTTCTTATAGGCACCACTGCTTGGAATTTTCAAGTTGAGATGCTTGTATTTCTCAGAACAATAGCACAGTCTGTTGTGCATTGAGGTTTGCAGAACAGGATATTTTGTTTGAGAAATAGTGATGTTTTAGAAGTGATATGGTTTGATCACCTTATCACGTGGAGGCAATCAGGAACCCAGAGAAAGAGCAATGGACATTATCGGCAGCAAAAACACCATTAGCCTCATCATCAGGGATCTGAATATAAACAGTGTCCTGCTCATTGAGCTGAAGGACAGAACTACCAGACATCTGATCCACAAATCCCTTGTTGTACTCATCATAGGTAAACATGACTGGATCACTATTTTTATAAAGTGCCACTAAAGCATTAGCTCCATTCACATGCATGGTATAGGAGAAGTAATAAATTCCTGGAATCTGGCAGGTGAACAGACCTGTCTCGGGATCATAGTGCTGCTCTGCATTATACACAATCTGATCAAACTTAATTGGGGTACCAGATGGGGGATAAGCTGTCACAGTTGCAACAGTGAATGCAGACACAGGACTTTTGACAAGAACTGGGAATGCAGTTTCACCATGGGCCTTCTCAAACATGACCTCACCAGGAGGACCAGGAGGGCCGGGAGGTCCAGCAGGACCTGGAAGTCCAGCAGGCCCATCAGATCCAGGAAGTCCAGGTGGACCCTGAGGTCCAGGAATTCCCTTGGCAGCCAAACCAGCTGGGCCAGGTGATCCAGGAAGACCTGGGTGGCCTTTAAGGCCAGGTAGTCCTGCAGGACCTGCTGGGCCAACGGTGCCTCTTGCTCCAGGAGCTCCTTCCTCTCCTTTTTCACCTGCTGCTCCAGGATATCCTTGAAGACCCTTTGGTCCAGCAGGTCCTGGTGCTCCTGGGGTACCAGGAGCACCTGTGTTTCCAGCATCTCCTTTGTTACCAGTAGCACCTGTAGCTCCTCTTGGACCAGGTTGTCCTGTTGCTCCTGGATATCCCTGCTTGCCCTCAATACCTTGGGCTCCCTGTTCTCCCCTGTGCCCCTTCAGCCCCGGAGGTCCCATTGGACCTTGATCTCCCTTATCACCTGTTGCACCCCTCTCACCTGGGAAACCTCTTGCACCTTGAGGACCAGCTGGACCCACAGGACCAGTAGCACCTGAATATCCAGTGTGCCCTTTAGCACCTGGCTCACCTTTCTGACCTGTTGTACCTGGGCTACCAGCTACTCCTCTGTCACCTTTTACACCAGGTTCACCTGGTTTACCATAACCTGGAGCACCAGGAGAACCAGGAGTACCAGCTGCACCTTGTGGACCTTTGGGGCCAGTAGGGCCAGGCATACCTGGGGCACCATTGTCACCTGGCTTGCCAGGCATTCCAATTCCAGGAGCACCCGTTTGACCTTTTGGACCTGGTGCACCCATTCGTCCAGGTTCTCCATCACGGCCAGGTGAGCCTGATTTACCTGGTTCACCAGGAGATCCAGATTTGCCTGGTCTTCCAACACCAGGCTCACCAGGCTTCCCTGAAGAACCCATTGCTCCTGCTGGACCTCTCTCACCTGGTGGCCCCTGAACCCCAAAGCCTCTTTCTCCTTTTTGTCCTGGCAGACCAGGAATACCTGGATGTCCTTTAAGACCTGGCTCTCCCCGTGGCCCCATTGCTCCTGGAAGACCTGCTGCTCCAGGTTTGCCTGTTGAAGAAATGCCTGCAGGTCCAGGGCTACCAACAGGACCAGGCATGCCTCTGGGGCCTTGAGGACCAGTTGCACCATTATCTCCTTTATGTCCAGGTGCACCTGTGGCTCCAGGTTTGCCAGGTCCACCTGGAGAACCAGGTTTTCCATGTGATGAGTAACCAGCAGGACCAGGTGGTCCAGGGGGTCCCTGTGGTCCTGGCAGTCCTTCACCATCTTCTCCTGCAGGTCCAGGGGCGCCAGGAGGTCCAGGTGGGCCTGGCTCACCAGGGATGCCTGGTTCTCCTGCTACGGATACCACTGGAATAAAACAAGAAGTTTATCAGTGGCAATACTCATAATCAGTATGTATGGCAGTGGCAATAACTGTTTTCATTCAATAATCAGGTATAGCTGGAATTGGCATTTTGGAATTGACTTAATGTAATTAAATGTTTTTCATGTAATTCTATAGTGTATGTTGAAGAAATTACATTGACTGTATATACTAAATGATTTGAAAAGTAAAAAAAAATGATAAAATGCAANTTTATCAGTGGCAATACTCATAATCAGTATGTATGGCAGTGGCAATAACTGTTTTCATTCAATAATCAGGTATAGCTGGAATTGGCATTTTGGAATTGACTTAATGTAATTAAATGTTTTTCATGTAATTCTATAGTGTATGTTGAAGAAATTACATTGACTGTATATACTAAATGATTTGAAAAGTATAATATACTACAAGTACAATATACCAGCATAAAAAAAATTATAAATGCAATGCTAGAGGACCATGCCAGATAAAACTTTGGCAGGCCTCAGAAACGTATGACTAAAATTTGTTCCAATAAACAAATGGTGCCTTTCACCCATTTCTACATGGCTAGAAATTGTTTTATTGAAGAACAGTTCATACAGGTTTTTTCCAATGGAGCTGTTTTCTAAAACAACAGGAAGTCAGTATCTTCAATTATGTTGAGTATGAGTATATGAGTATGCACTCAGATTTGAATGCTCTACAGATCCTCTATGATCTTCTTTTTTATTCAAGTCCCTTTTATCAAAACACAGTGTTCAGACATCAAAATTAATACATTTTAAACTTCAAACCTTGTGTATCACTGATAAATCTATACATATACATTTGCGTCAAGTAAAATATTCTTTCTTATCTTTTTGTAATTTTTGTGTTTCCCTCAAATGTTTAGGTTTTAACTTAAAATGTTATATCTGTGATTCTATTTTATTCCATTCTCTGAAGCCTTCAGAAACATTTCATTCCTACAATTACAGTTGAAATCTTTATTGTTTTGCTTTATTGTTGATAAATAAACTTGACTTGACAAAGGCCTCCCAGAATATCTATCCAAAGACTTGGTGGATGTAACTCTTTCCAAATATTGTTTTGTGAGTTTAACTTAAAAGCTGAGGTACTTTAGTAAATTCAGAACCATTCATTTTCAGGATTGCATTACAATATAAATTCTTTTTGTGCATTGTATAATTCCATTGGAACAGGGATTCTCCAGTGGAATTATACAATGCACAAAAACAATTTATATTGTAATGTAATCCTGAAAACGGATGGTTCTGAATTTGTATAATATGAATATGTGGCTAGGGCTCCAGGACTCCAGTTTTATAATTGCCTTCATGTGGTCAAATCTATTGGTTTGTAAACTACATCATACCAAAGGTCATTCTTGAAGGCACAGCTTTAATGAACCAAAACAGATGTGTCTAGATTTTGCTCTGACACACCCAGACAAATCACTTTTCAACATGTCTCTAGAGACTAATTCTAAATAGCTGTTCATAACCTACAAAAGTTTGTTGGTTTTGACATGCATATCCTTTAAAAGCTAAAACAACAAATCACTTCTTCTCAAACAAATCATATAAATCTGTGTAGTATTTTGTTGTACACTATCACCAATCAAATTATTATATTTGAACTTTAAATATTTCATCATACCATGCAGTTAAAGGGAAAGTTCACCCAAAACTGAAAATTCTGTCATTTACTCCCCCTCAAGTTGTTCCAAACCTGTATACATTTCTTGGTTCTGCTGTACACAGAGGAAGATATTTGGAAGAATGTTTGTAACCAAGCAGATCTCGCTTCACCCCACCCCCTTCCCTCATTGACTGCCATAGTATTTTTTTTCTACTATGGTAGTCAATGGGGGGGGCGTGATCTGCTTGGTTACAAACATTCTTCAAAATATTTTCCTTTGTGTAAAGCAGAACTTTGGAGGAGTAAATGATGACAGAATTTTCATTTTTGGGTGAACTATCCCTTTAAGCATGATATAAGAAAAATACAAGATTTAACAAATCGAATCTTTCATACATCCTTCAACTTATTGTTCAGTACTCCAAACTGGATTTGGTTGAAGGATGTGTGGAGAAAGATTACAAAGATGCACTAAAAGATCCGTGCTATGTAAAATGCATTTTTACTAACTAAACTAAAAGAAACAATGTCTGGTATGTAATCAGAGACAGCAAAACAGACTTTATAGTACAATGCATCTGTAGAGGCATGACATGAATCTACAATTTGAATATTCAAAAGCTTAGACAGGTTGCATTGTACTATTGGAGGAAGCACTGTGTATCAGTAACCAATCAGGTGTGCTGGACTACCCATTTATGCGCATATCTTATTGGTTTGATTTGCCTACATTTAAACTGAGTATGTGTTATTCTAAAACGTCTTTAGATTAAACATCTTAGATGGAAACACAGATCTTCAGTACACTGCAGAAAGCAAAGAAAAGCATTTTTCAATTTTAAACACATACCATGGCTTTTCACTGAGTAAGGCTGGTACTGGGGGGCCTTCATCGCCTTCTTGACAACATATCTCTCACCATGGGCAGCCGTCAAGGCAACCAGGAGAAGAAGAATGCTTGATGCTTGTAGTTCCATTTTCTGAGGTCAAATCTGCAACGGAATTGAAAGAGATGTGATGATGTAAAGAAAACCGCTGCTGATGAAGGCTGAAACATTCTAATGGAACAATTAGTTCATTAGTCCATTTTTTTTAAGTGATAACTGTAAACTATGATTTCAACTTCCATTCCATTATTA
Organism: Anabarilius grahami; assembly: GCA_003731715.1. Lineage (NCBI taxonomy): Eukaryota > Metazoa > Chordata > Actinopteri > Cypriniformes > Xenocyprididae > Anabarilius > Anabarilius grahami. The sequence goes on along the minus strand of RJVU01059333.1, from coordinate 2,735,240 downwards.
ATCATTTTGTTTAAGCCATAACTCAAAGTAGTATATAAGAGCACCCTCCCATTTGCACCTGCTGATAGATGTCCCTCAATATCAAGGCCTAGTTTCCCAAAAAAACAAAAAACAAAGGAGAAGAAAAAATGGACACCTACTGGCATACTTGGGTTCCAAATAAATAAGAAGTTTAACACAGCCGCAGCTCCCACTTCTGAATATCCTTGTGGTAGGAGCCAGACAGAATCTGCTGCTGCCTAGCACAATGATGAGGGTTTTTATACCATATCTAGCCCTTGCATCATTAAAAAAGCACCTACCACACTAGTACCTCCCCTCTCATTGCAAGGCTGTAATTACCAAGCAGATTTGCCCACTGTTGGCATGTCACTTCAGGATGGCTTTTGCTTTGAGTGTTTAGACCCATGATTAGATCTTGTTAAGCTCCCCTCAAAGCTGCAAAAGATGCATTTTAGTCCTAAATTTGGGTAGAAAATGACATTTTTAGAGTATAGATGGCCTGTATGATGTGTACTTCCCTATGTAATGTTCTTATCTTTAGAAACATGATGTAAACAATAATTGACATAAAAGTCACTTTTTTAAGTTTTGCATTGCATTTAGCATTGGAATAGTATATTTGTAAATATTTCTATCTATCTGGAAATTTTAAACAATTAATGCTACTTGTTTGAAATATACACAAATATTATATTACACTGTAGTATATTATACACAAATATATATTTGTAAATATTTGTGAGTATCTATCTATCTACACTGTAAAAAATAATTGTTGGTTTAACTTAAAAAGGTAAGTTACCTGGTTGCTATTGAAATTAAAATTTGAGTTAATACAATGAAGGTGATTGGTGATTGGTGATTGGAAGTTAATCAACAGAAACTCAAAATATGATGTTATATGAACCACATTAATTATTTAAGTTGATATGACAAAAGAAAATATGTTGTGATAACAAATCATGAAAATAAATCTTTACAGACTATCTATCTATCTACACTTTTTATCTGTTTAAAAATGTTTGCTATTGAAAATTGTTTTAACAATTTCTGCCTTGTCTTTCTGGTTGTCTTAACAAATACCTCACTTTTTTTGGACTGTCTGGTGAATTTGAATTCATAACATAAACATAAGGGGGAAGACAGATTCAGCAGGTTGGTGTGGGAACTGAAAACCTCCTGCTGTACATAACAACAAACACGATGGATCCAAATGTGTCTGACCATTAGAGAACACATTTAACTCTTTTCCTTGAGAAATGCTCATACAGGAGCCACTTTGACTCTGTTTGTTCAGCGTGTCTGTTCTGAGAGTGTATGAGGCTTTCATAAAATGTACTATTTCAGGCCAAACAAGTTTATGGTTCTTTACGTGTGTATTTTTGAAAGTGCTTCACCCAGAAACAGCTAATAAAGAATATATAAAAAGACGTTCTGGAAAATACATCTGACTTTGACTTTTTTACCCTCTTGTGTGGGGGAGAGACGATGATAATTTCTCAAAGCATCCAGAAGGTGGCACATTTTGTACAGTACTCTTTAAGTGCACGTCTTTGAATGTTTCTGGATTTGTCAGCATCTTCCTCACTAAGAATTTCTTGCCATTATGGTCCTTTCATCATGTTTTATTTCCTTAAATCGGGTCTTCTCACACAGGTCTCCCTCACTTTCTGAGGCTGCTGCTGGGTTTTTTTCTCCAATTTATTTTTGGGCGCATGGGAAACGTGCACACCCAATTAATCATACCCTCTACAACACAAGAGTGGTCTTGAGGTAAGATCATGATCAGCTATGTGCGGCAGGCAACAGCTCCTAAATCTTTACATAATAACATATACTGTATGTACTTCTGCCCTTATGATTCCATATACTGTATGATGTAGGCCTACTCCTGTTCACTGAAGCGGAAAGACTAGGTTAAATGGAAGATCCCTTTTGCACACATGATGGAAGATTTATGCCACATAGTGTATCATTAAGTGTTCCCTGAATATGATGTTTGTTTCAACATCTCCAATTTTCAGAATTAGTCTCAATCAAGTATAATTTTCCAAAGTGGTGCCTAAATAGTTTAGAATAATAATCGCATTTGACAAGCATTGTTTTAACATGTTCTGCTCCTGAAAAACCAACTTCTTTGACTTGGTAAAATACCGCATTGCTGAGAATTGGAAGATATGCTGTTTTATAGACATGGCTTGACATCTAAAAGAAAGATCACAATATCAGCTGTCTGCAGCACGTGTTTGATTACAACCTACACCCAGACACTTAATTTTTTCCTCTTCCTTTAATTCTGATGTGATAAACGGTGTTGTATTTAAAGGGATAGTTCACCTAAAAATGAAGATTGTGTGATCATTTAGTCACTTTCATATCACTTTAAACCTGTATGTTATTTTTCTGTGGAACACAAAAGGTGAAAGGTTCATTACAACGAAGGTTCTTACCATTCAAAGGTTGGGGTCAGTGAGGTTTTTTTTTAATTTTTTTTAATCTGAGGTTTTTGAAAGAAGTGTCTTATGCCAAAGGCAACATTTATTTGATTGAAAATACAGTAAAAACAGTAAAATATTGTTATATATTATTACAATAATAATAAAAAACATTTTTATTCCTGGAATAAATTTATTCCTGTTATGACAAAGCTGAATTTTCAGCATCATTACTCCAGTCTTCAGTGTCACATGATCCTTCAGAAATCATTCTAATATGCTGATTTGAGGCTCAGGAAACATTTCTTATATTAACAATGTTGAAAACAGTTGTACAGTTGTGCTGCTTAATATTTTTGTGGAAACTGAGATACATTTTTTTTAAGGATTCTTTAATGATTCTATAAAGTTGAAAAGCAACAGCATTTATTTAATATTTATTTGACATTTTTTGTAACAATGTAAGTTTTTACTTTCACCTTAGATCAAATTATAAAACGGTTAGTTCCTGTCCTTGATTCTGATTGGTCAATAGCTGTTTTTTATTCACAATAAAACATGGGGCACGTTCAAGCTCAAACCGGTGCGCAACGTTCGGCAACGTTTCGCTACGGTTTCCGTGTTGAACGACATGTTTCCTGGAAACGGTGTGCAACAGGTTTGAGATACGTTTTCTCTTGTTTGGTGGGTGTGTCAAAAATGTTAGCCCAATCAGCATCAACATGCATACAAACCACGCGGTATTAAAGAAACAGCTTGTAAATGCAATTAACATCAAAATAAATTTACAAGAGCAAGTATAATGTTTGCACATGTTTATTTACATTAATGGCAAAATAACAAATAATAAGAGCACAAGTACAGATCTGGAACTTCTTTAAGTCTGTCTAAATATCATTTAGTAATTGCAATGTCTTATGGTCCATATCCTTTCCTTAGGAAGGTGTGCTAGACACTGATTAATGTAACATAAAAATACTATACTTATAATATAAGTTATTGTATTGTGGATACTTTCATAAACTTTAATAAACATAAAGACAAATGTTGGATCACAATAATTAGGAACCACAGTTTCCACAAATCCCTTCACTCGATTGAGATGTTTTATTCTGGACGGCAAGAGCATGACTGTAACATCGAGCGTATTTTGCAGTATTAAACATGTATTTATACTGACTTCATCAGGCTCTGAAAATTCTTCAAAAAGAACACAAAGAATGGCCTTCTCAGCTGCCATAGTTGAATTTCTTGAGTCATCAGAACGGGGTGTTCAAAACGCACCACTGTTTCCGTTTAAAAAATGTTTTGCAAAGTTTTGTCGGGGCTGAACGCAGCCATGGCTACGCTTCACCCAACGGTTCTGTGTATCTCTACACAACACCCTTAGCAACCACTCTTAGCAACGTAAACTGTTTGTTCTCAATTGATATTGTTCATTGAAGCTTACTGTATTATGTAGAAGAGTATTGAGAGAAAGAAATCGAGTGAGTGAGTTTATTACCTGCATTCAGATTTAGCATTTTCAGGTCAGTCCTATGTTGATAATAAAAAATCTGTTTAAATGTCCGATGTATTATCTTGTCCTTTTAACAGTTAAGGGGTTTTCCCATGACTGACAGCTCTAGTCAAAAGCTGCGTTCACGCCACCTCGTATTTACCGGAATCTTGAAATGACAACACGTGACGTTATATTCGGAGCTGTTCACGTCCTTTTGGTCCTTGGACTGGGAATTATGCGTTTCCACGGCACGACTATCAACGCCTAAAATAAATGAATCTACAGCGGTCAGGTGGTAGGCAACATGTGGGAGCTTTCAGAAAACTCCCAGCTTACAAGCTGTACTTATGAGCTCTACGAGGACGTGAACGCTTTTTACAAGCTAGAATCTCGTAACTACAAGAATTACGAGGCCGCGTGAACGCACCTAAAGCATTTGTCAGTTGCGTCTTGTTCACAACAATTCACTTTTCAATATAAAAGTCTTTGCTACTGACTGACTCACTCATAAAGACAGTCTTTGCCGCCATCTAATGGCGTAATAATGTAACTTCTGTTGCTGTTCACGGTCAGGGACTATTTTTTTCCGGCGGAAGGAAGGCTTTTAGTGATTTTACTTCATGAAAGTTGCATGGATACATATTTTTGGCTTTAATATTTGTATTGTGTGGTAACCATTTTATAAAAGCAATAAGGTACTCGAGGCTAGTGCTGTATTGTGAATAAGTCAGCTGAAGGGGTTGCACTCCGCTTCGCGTCGAGCCTAACAACGCCCTTCAGCCGTGACTTATTCATGATACAGCACAGCCTCTCATACCTTATTGCTTACTTAATGAATTCTTGCTGAATAAAAGTATTAACTTCTTTCAAAAAATTCTTACTGACTTCAAACTTTCGAACGGCAATATATGTGACGCTAAATAGCTTGATATCTTTGTGTTATGAACAAGTTAAAATTGTATTGACTAATTAAAGTAATTGAGTTCAACTGAAGAACCAGATCATAAGTGGATGAACTGGTTCACTGAAAAGAATCATGCCTAGTTTCATGCCATGCTAGTTTATTGTAAACTTGGCATCGCATATGAATATTGAATATTGTATGACATTTGTAAGTCTCTTTGGATAAAAGCATCTGCTAAATGAACAAATGTGAATGTAAGAGAATTATTCATTAATGAACTGATCTGGTTCTTGAGTTGAACTCAGTGATCAGATTCTCTCTGGAAGACAAGATTATTAGTGAAAAACATCATGGAATTTCTTCTTCTGTGTTCCACATGCAGATAAAATAACATCATATGGATTATGAATGACATGAGGATGAGTAAATGAGGATGGCAAAATTTACATTTGTGGGTGAACTATGCCTTTAAGTGTGTGCTAACTCCATGAACACTTTCCTCTGCTGACAACAGTTCTTTCTAAATGTGTCGTTGCACCTCCTGCAGTGAAGTCTCCAGCAAACATTATTTTTTTTCAAACTATGTTTGTGTTTGTGTACAACCCACTAAGGAGGCGAGTGACTCAAAATGCTACTGACATTTAGTTTAATGACAGAGCAAGTATGGGTGGAGTCTGTCTTTTTGTTACATTTTCAGGTTTTGTTAATTTATGTCTTTACTTCTCTTGAAAACTGTCAAAATGAAGAGCATGGAGGGTTTTTCATCACTCAGCTCACAACCTGAGATCTCAAGATGTGTCCATCTGATGAAATCATACTTCTGTTTGCTGTATAGGTCATTAAAAGTCTATACTGTCATGTGAGTGATTTAGTTCTCTTTTTATGAGCTGTGTCATAGGCCCATAAAATGACACAGCACTTAGGTTACAGTGACTTCACTTTGCAGTAACAGAGGAAAAGATAGGAAATGAAAGAAATACATTGCCCTTCAGCCATGTAGGCCTCTGTTAAACACATTACCCTCTCTGACACTCTTGTTGTGGTTACCATCTTACTTTATAATAACCATTATGGCCTGCATTGTAGGCATTAATAAAATTAACAAGATACTGTACATCTGAATTAAGTGTCTACCTACAAAAGTGAATTCATTGTCATTGCAGACACTAATATTCTACTATAATGATTTCTTAAAGGGACAGTTCACCTAAAAATTCAAATTCTGTCACAGTTTTACCACCCTCATGTTGTTCCAAACCAGTATGGCTTGCTTTCTTTTGTGGAACACAAGAAAAATTGGACTCCATCAACTTTCATTATGGAGAAAAAAAAATGCTGACTTTTTTTTTTCCCCAAAATATTTTTGTGTGTTCTAAAGAGGAAATAGAGTGAGTAAATGATGAGGTTTTTTTTTAACTATTCCATTGAATCACTGAGCCCCTGCTGATGGATACTGTTACAAAAAAGTGAAAAAGTATTGTTCTCTATTAATGGTGATTCAAAAGACAACAAAAATATTTACACCGATCACACATAACATTATGACCACTGACAGGTGAAGTGAATAACACTGATTATCTCTTCATCACGGCACCTGTTAGTGGGTGGGATATGTTAGGCAGCAAGTGAACATTTTGTCCGCAAAGTTGAAGTGTTAGAAGCAGGAAAAATGGGCAAGTTTAAGTATTTGAGTTTGACAGGGCCAAATTGTGATAGAAGACTGGGTCAGAGCATCTCTAGATCTGCTGCTCTTGTGGGGTGTTTCCGGTCTGCAGTGGTCAGTATCTATCAAAAGTGGTCCAAGGAAGGAACAGTGGTGAACCGGCGACAGGGCCCATGTGGTCCAATCCAACAGATGAGCTACTGTAGCTCAAATTGCTCAAGAAGTTAATGCTGGTTCTGATAGAAAGGTGTCAGAACACACAGTGCATCGCAGTTTGTTGCGTATGGGGCTGCATAGACACAGACCAGTCAAGGTGCCCATGCTGACCCCTGTCCACAGCAGAAAGCACCAACAGTGGGCACGTGAGCATCAGAACTCCGGACCACGGAGCAATGGAAGAAGGTGGCCTGGTCTGATAAATCACGTTTTCTTTTACATCACATGGATGGCCGGGTGTATTTACATCGCTTACCTGGGGAACACATTGCACCAGGATGAACTATAGGAAGATGGCAAGCCGGCAGAGGCAGCGTGATGCTTTGGGCAATGTTCTGCTGGGAAACCTTGGGTCCTGGCATCCATGTGGATGTTACTTTGACACGTACCACCTACCTATGCTGTTGCAGACCATGTACACCTTTTCATGGAAGCGGTATTCCCTGGTGGCTGTGGCCTCTTTCAGCAGGATAATGCACCCTGCCACAAAGCAAAAATGGTTCAGGAATGGTTTGAGGAGCACAACAACGAGTTTGAGGTGTTGACTTGGCCTCCAAATTCCCAAGATCTCAATCCAGTCAAGCATCTGTGGGATGTGCTGAACAAACAAGTCTGATCCATGGAGGCCCCACCTCGCAACTTACAGGACTTAAAGGATCTGCTGCTAACATCTTGGTGTCAGATACCACAGCACACCTTCAGGAGTCTAGTGGAGACCGTGCCTCGACAGGTCAGGCCTGTTTTGGCAGCAAAAGGGACCAACACAATATTAGGAAGGTGGTCATAATGTTATGCCTGATCGGGGTGTGTGTATATATATATATATAGAGAGAGAGAAATAAAACATAGAAATTGTAAATATCTTTCTTTCTTTTTTTTTACAGCAGATGTTTTATCATTCAAAAACAGTTGTGTATTTTGATTGAAAAGGAAGCTACCAATATATCAATTACAAAAACATTAAATTAATGATTCTTAATTTGTACTTTTTCCACCAAAATACACAGCTACTTTTGAATTGCAAAATATCCATGATGTAATGAAATCCATATACTAAAAATGTTTCATGAAATATTATAGATGTTTTGCCTTTCAAATGTAGCAGTCTATTCTGATGGAAAACAAAAAGCCAGTTACAAAGAAAATGCAAATATTTTGTTAAATAATTTTGTCATTCAAAAGACAAATACACTGCCTGGACCATAAAAATCACAATCTATACTCTTAGAACAACTGCCTCGGAGCAAGGTGGGGTCAATTGTTTTACTGAGGGGCCACAATGGTGGTAGTACAGGTTTGAACCTACAACCTTCATTAGCTTACTAATCTCTTATTTAAAGATACATGAGAAGATGTTTCTGGTTCACCTCCCTTTGACCAGAGCACTTCCTCACCCAGGAGGAGAACATGCTATATAATAATTATTGGTTGATGCAACAGGGATCTGCCTTTGAGTGAGAGCTAAAGATACCCCATCTAGACTGGGACACAAATTTAAGATTTCAATAAACTAACTGTACCACTAAAAGCTACTCTGAGTTTTATGAATGGAAGGGTGGATGGGAACTACTCAAGTAGATTGGCGGTGAAATTATAGGGTCTCGGAAATAGACACTCTGAAACTGGTCTCTGGGACGTTATTCATCAAGCATGAAACGTCAAACGAATGCTGGTACCGTCATTGTTATTTGTCCCAAGTGGCATTAGAAAGATCACAGGTACTAAAATGTGAAAGTGAAAGGTGTGTTGACGGTGTCAAGTGCTCAGCTCTGAGTTAAACGCATTATTGACTTCACTTGCTTTTCATCTCCATCTATAGGTGGGTCTTCTAAAAGCTTCAGCAACAAAGAGACTCTTTCTTTGGAGTTGGTATGTCTAATCCTCTACCTTTCAGACATGTCTCGCCTTTCACTCTTTCATGTCAGCATGGGAGGAAAAATATATCCCTCACTTCAGGGAATCAGAATCACTTAAAGAAATCGGTTAAATAAAGCTACCTAATGGGTTTTTCAGAACATAAATTTTGGTGGTTAAGTCCTGTATTTAAAGATAATAACTGCTCCAACAGTGTCTTCCAAAGATAATTGCAGGCTCTCTGTCTGCAAGAAACAATTTAAGCGGTTTTAGAATAAAACACGACAAACATCTAAAAGACCTAAAGAACACGCTGGAGTTTAGGGAAGTGTTCTGCAATGCAGTAGTCAAAGCAAAAAAGTACAGAGGCTGTGTTATACTGTATAATCAGCTCGATTATAAATGTGAATGAATAAAATCTACATTAAAGTTGCGATGAAACGCAAGTAGCAACGGATCTTTTCTGCTGTATTGTGATGTACAGTGTACAGTGTAGGCCTAACAGACTATGAAAAACAAAAAGAAAAAATGTAGGATGGGGACTTGGTTTTATTCCATCCATTGGTTCTTGATTGGATTTGGAAATGTGGGTGTTGCAGTCAATTGTGAAGGGGTGGGGTTTAAGCAGACTAAATGTTTGCAGAAGTCCAATGTCACCAGAGAGATTTCACCATGGAGTTTGATCAAACATTACTATGCGTGCATCTCAATCAGCTCCCTAGTTCAGTAGTCAGGACACTGATCAGGGAGTCAGCCATTTTAAAGGGATAGTTCACCCAAAAATGAAAATTATCCCATGATTTATTCACCCTCAAGCCATCCTAGGTGTATATGACTATCTTCTTTCAGACAAACACAATCAGAGATATACTTAAAAATATCCTTGCTCCTCCAAAGTTTATAAACAGGGGGCCACATTTTGAAGCCCCCCCCCAAAAAATGCATCCATCCTTAATAAAAGTAATCCATACTGCTCCAAGGGGTTAATAAAGGCCTTCTGAAATGAATCGATGCATTTTTGTAAGAAAAATATCCATATATAAAACTTTATAATTTCAAATAACTAGCTTCAGGACAAATAACTAGCGGACGACCGTACACAGAATGCGCAAGTCGACATGCGCCAAAAGAGTAACCCGTGACACGATGTATGAGGTAGGATGTAGGAGTATCGTAAGCTTAGACGCATCTCATGGTTCAAATAAATAGGGCTGTACAACAAACTCAAGCTCCTCTTCTCTTATATTAAAATCCTCTGACATTTCTCTTTCAAGGGTTAGTTCACTCAAAAATGAAAATATGGATATTTTTCTTACAAAAACCCATCGCTTTGCTTCAGAAGGCCTTTATGAACCCCCTGGGGTTGTATGGATTACTTTTTTTATGAATGGATGCATTATTTTTTTGCCTTCAAAATGTGGCCCCTGTTCACTACCATTATAAACCTTGGTGGAGCAAGGATATTTCTAAATATATCTCCGATTGTGTTCGTCTGAATAGAAGATATTCATATACACCTAGGATGGCTTGAGAGTGATTAAATCATGGTATAATTTTCATTTTGGGGTCTCAATCACAATATTCTTCCAGTGCACTGATTCACTCTCTAAAAAGTCCCACAATGCATATTGAAAACCAGGGAACATTGATGCCCACTGTTCAAATTCTGAAGCGTGAAACATATACAGGTGCTGGTCATATAATTAGAATATCATCAAAAAGTTGATTTATTTCACTAATTCCATTCAAAAAGTGAAACTTGTATATTATATTCATTCATTACACACAGACTGATATATTTCAAATGTTTATTTCTTTTCATTTTGATGATTATAACTGACAACTAAGGAAAATCCCAAATTCAGTATCTCAGAAAATTAGAATATTACTTAAGACCAATACAAAGAAAGGATTTTTAGAAATCTTGGCCAAATGAAAAGTATGAACATGAGAAGTATGAGCATGTACAGCACTCAATACTTAGTTGGGGCTCCTTTTGCCTGAATTACTGCAGCAATGCGGCGTGGCATGGAGTCGATCAGTCTGTGGCACTGCTCAGGTGTTATGAGAGCCCAGGTTGCTCTGATAGTGGCCTTCAGCTCTTCTGCATTGTTGGGTCTGGCATATCGCATCTTCCTCTTCACGTGAGTCATCATGAATAATGGCTCATTTACACCTGAGAAGACAAAAGAATTGAATAGCAATGAGCTGAAATGACTTGCATATTAATGAGCTCTTTCAGTCAGGTAGGCTGTGAAAAAAACCCACTGTAATCATGTCTCAGCTCAATTTAAAATAATGGTATTCTATTATATTCTTTAAAATATAATGTATTTCTGTGATGCAAAGTGTCTGAACAATTATGTTACCTCTATGGCATTTCATATAGGCTTTTAGCTTAAAAGCATGCACATTTGGAGAAATATTGATGATTCTTATATGTTTATGTCAAATTTCTATACAGAGGAGTAATATTTATTCTATATTT
>RJVU01059333.1:2636783-2723438 GCA_003731715.1 Anabarilius grahami | reverse complement strand
ACCATTTAAAGGCCTTTGCAGGTGTTTTGAGTTAATTAGCTGATTAGAGTGTGGCACCAGGTGTCTTCAATATTGAACCTTTTCACAATATTCAAATTTTCTGAGATACTGAATTTGGGATTTTCCTTAGTTGTCAGTTATAATCATCAAAAATAATAATCATCTAAAATAAATAAACATTTGAAATATATCAGTCTGTGTGTAATGAAAGAATATAATATACAAGTTTCACTTTTTGAATGGAATTAGTGAAATAAATCAACTTTTTGATGATATTCTAATTATATGACCAGCACCTGTATAGTGCGAGCCAACTTAATACACATCATGGCATGTGATAGATGTTGGATGTTGGTAAAAATGTTGGTAACCAGACAGTTGACTTACAGTAGCCATTGACTTCCATAGTATTTTTTCCTACAATGGCAATCAATGGCTACCGTCAACTGTGTTATTACCAACATTCTTCAAAACATCTTCTTTTGTCTTCAACAGAAGAAAGAAACTCATACAGGTTTGGAACAACTTGAGGGTGAGTAAATTATGACATAATTATAATTTTTGGGTGAACTATCCCTTTAACATAATAAGTGAAAAGAAACATTAAAATAATAACCCCTTGACCCCCTTTAAATGGTTAAATGTTCATAGTTTTACTTTGGGTTGGGAAGTAATAGGACGTAATACAGAATAAAACTAATGCTATTTGTCTGGTTAATGTGAAGAGGGAGAGATGCAGTTATTTGGTGCTGATTTTACCTTGCTTCTGCAATCCTTAAAGATAAAGGCACACACACTTTTTGTTATTTATTATTATGGTTGATGGAGGCTGTAGTTATTCCAAAGATATGGTGCAATATTCTTTTTGAAATGATCCTTAAATTCTGAAAAAATGTGTAAGAACTTACAACTTGCATTTCCTCTTTTAATAAACACAAGATGTCATTTAAATAACCATGCTGAATCAAGACTTACTACCAGACAGTTTTTAGAAACATATATTTGTGGGCTAATGCGTTTATAAACTATGCCAGTCATAAACAGCTGGAGTCCGGATGAGTAGACGGGTCCTCAGTGGAAAGTCTGGGCTAATATAGGAGCTTGGCACCAAACTATGAGACAACCTCAAGAGTATTTGACTGTGAGAGCTGCAGTGATCTCTGTAATTTCAACATGTGCCAAAGTTGCTCTTCAGGAACCACAACTGATGACCTGTTGACTTTTAAGAACCACATGTAAGATGGTCTCCTCTGCCCCACATAATGATCTCTTCTGAAGTTTTTCCTAAATAGCAACATTCTGGCCTCAAAACAGAAGTGAACAACACTATGAAGTTTAGTGTTACAGAACGGGACGTTAAATTTTTCACGTATGCTGTAGTCCTGTGTTGTGTGATAAGACATTCTTGAGAATTAAATTAATTAAGTTCATTTTTGGTTGCTTTGAAATGCAGTATACTTCGTAAGGAGTGATGCATTTTTAAAGGAATTGCTTTTAAGGTGTTTATGTTGATTTAAGGGGACACCTAAGCTATTTGTAGTGATATATGAATAAATTCAGAGAGGGCAGTTTGTGGTTTTATGGTGTACAAATAGAACAGCTGAAACCACAGGGCTAAACTTGCCAGAAACGTGGGTTTAGAGCCTTTGGTAAGTTGTGTTTGGTCAAAATTCAGCTATTAGTGGTAGAAATAAAACTTCAAATTTCCTCTTCTACAGATGTTCCAACTTAGAACTGACAATTGCAGACAAATTACCTTCAGGAGATTTTCTTACTCGGTTTGATTTGCTTTTCCTTAAAGATATGTTACTCCATTAAAATATCCACTCATTCATCCACAAACCAGAGCAGGTGGCCAAGATCCAAACATTTTCATCTGGACAGGTTTTCTTTATCCTTCATCACCACTTAAGAGGCAATTTTGCTTGGAAATAAACTCCTTTGCTTGGTTTCTAAACATGGCAGCCTTGCATAAACTACCTAATGTTGTATGTTATATAAATGTGATGCTTTTGGTGGAATTTAGAAATGAAATTCTTATTTGGCAGAAGAAGAAGAAAAAAAAAAGCATCTCTTTAAAGGACCAGAGTTAAGTGCCTTTTGTTTTTTTGAACAAAGTTGAACATTTAAAGTCAGCTGAAGATTTTTATCAGTGTTAAACTACGTATACAGGTTTCCGCCTGTGGGTTTGTTCCATTGAAATTAGCCAAATTATATCGTTGGACCTTGGAAATCCACTGTAATCTATACATTTACCCTCCATTATCTTTCTAAGTTCCGTGACATTTCTGAAACGCCCTTTCCAAATTAAAGGACAGAAATGCGCCAGAGCCCAACATTATGAGCCATGTGCTTTTTAAAGCAGCGCCTACTCAATCTCTATCTATCTGAATGTGAGATATAAGCGGCTGACAGTTAACTTCACACCATGTGCTCGTTATTGTGAATATACAATAGCTATTTTTGATATTCCTAAACTGTGACAGGTTACTTAGGTTGAAACTTTGCATACTTGCAAATAAAAAGACATAATCCAGCACTCATATGCTTGTATATAGAAGTGAACCGTTTTTATGCTAATAAATCATGATAGTGCCTCTGACATTTATACAGAGATGTACCTTGCTTTTTATAAGGTCACATCTCTTCTCAGCCAACAAACTCTTTACAGTAGCGCAGTTCAATTAAAACACACTCGCCCACTGTGCATTATTAGTAAATGTTGAAATTAACATAAACAAAGATTAATAACTGCTGTAGAAGTGCAGTTCATTATTAATTCATGTTAACTATGTAGTTAACTAATGTTAACTAATGAACCTTATTGTAAAGTGTTACCTATAAAATAGGTAAATTTCGATTTAAAGCTTGGGTGTAAAACCCTGTTGCCAGGGTTCAACAGATGTGTCTTCATGGGAACTTTATGAAAATTAATGACATGCTTGAACATTACTGTGTGGTTGGGGTCTCAGAATTTCTCAGCATGTGCCACTGGGAATTGCTTGTGCATAGTTCCTCTCCCACCATGCTGCGTTTTGTCTGGGTGTGTTCATTTGTGGAAAGTGATGTTGCTGAATTTCTAATTACTGCATGGCTGATGCTGTTTGTAGGTTCTTAAGTGTATGTCAAGGAATGTTCAGCCTTTAATCAACAGCGTTATATTTCGGATGAATCCGCAGAGTTGCTGTAAAAGAGTTTAAGAGTCAATTTTATTGGTCAGAACATGTTAAACGATTGATTCTCTTTATTGTTTGTATCTTTTTTCCTCATGAAGAGTACATCATTTATTTAAAAAACATTGATTATCATAATCATAATAGTAATATATTGTCTGAACTATCATAAATTTGTTTTGCACCAGATTTTGCTTTTTAGAATAAAGGGTTAGTTCACCCAAAAATAAAATTTCTGTCATTGATTAGTCACCCTCATGTCGTTCCAAACCAGTAAGACTTTCGTTAATCTTCAGAACACAAATTAAGATATTTTTGATGAAATCCGAGAGTTTTTTTTTTTTATCTCCCATAGAAAGCAAAGAAATTACCACAATCAAGGTCCAGAAAGGTAGTAAAGACATTGTTAAATAGTCCACGTGACTACAGTGGTTCAACCATGTTATGAAGCAATACTTTTTGTTTACATTGAAGACACATTGCAGTGCTTCCGTGTTTACGTCAGAACGCCGGCTCTGTATTGGCCAGCTCCTGCGTCATCATCACAAGCATGCATTGTGCTGCTCACGTGAACAGCGTCGGCCAATACTGAGCCAGCATTCAGACGTAAACACGGAAGCGCTGCACTGCGTTTACTGCGTCAACTGCGTAGGAGACTGACAGGGTAGAGAGGAAATTATTGAATAAATTGGTTATCTTTGTTTTTTTTTGCGCACAAAAAGGATTCTCGTCACTTCATAACATAAAGGTTAAACCACTGTAGTCACGTTGACTATTTTAACTATGTCTTTAATACTTCTTTGGACCTTGAATGTGGTAATTTAGTTGCTTTCTATGGGAGATCAAAAAAGCCTCTCGGATTTCATCAAAAATATCTTAATTTGTGTTCTGAAGATGAACGAAGGTCTTGCGGGTTTGGAAAGACATGAGGGTGAGTAATTAATGACAGAATTTTTGGGTGAACTAACCCTATAAGCATTTGTTTACTGGTACTGATCTTAAACGCAAAGTAAATATGCTGTCCCACTTTTTTCGATTGTGATCACATGTGACGTGACAAAGTGACAAAGTTTTGCATGTTTCGCATGTAGCAAAGTTATCATTCCAAATTAGACTCTATATACAGCAGACATCCAAATACTAATATGGGACTAGACATTTAGACTTAGGCTATAAGTAAATTACTTGAGGACATGGACACAACTTTTAAAAAAAAAAAAAATTTATTTGTACTTAATAAGGCCCCCATTTAATTTGTTAACATTAGTAAATGCACTCTGAACTAACACAAACAACACTAAAAAATACTGGGTTGTTTCAACCCATGTTGGGGTCAAATATGGACAAACCCAACCCTTGGTTTAAAGTTTTAAACTAAATTTTTAAACCCAATGGTTGGTTTAGTGCATATTTGACCCCAACATGGGTTGAAACGACCCAGCATTTTTTAGAGTGAATGAACAATTGTATTCTTACTAAAATTAATAATGATTAGTAAATGCTTTTAAATGTATTGCTTATTGTTAGTTCATGTTAGCTAATGCATTAACTATTGTAAAGTGTTACCAGAATTATTCCTTAGATCCTACTCTATTGATCATTCTAGATATTCTAAGTACTTTGTGCTTCTTTCATCAGCCATCCTGAATTTGTCTTACATTAAAGAAAAAAAAAAAAAATACAATGACATACAAAGTAGAAAAACATATGGAATTATAGGTTTGGGAAAATGATGGTAGGTTTAACCACCCTGAATGGTTAAAAATGACCTTTAACTGTAGTGGAGCATCAGAGGGTTAACACACCAAAAACAAGGATAACAATGCCACAATGTGAACTTTCATGAGTCAGCAAAAGCAATTGCTTTCCTTTCCAGAAGCTGGGATAGGGTTAGGAAAACTACTTTAAATGTATATTACACTCAGGTCCTCAAGTTCAAAAACCAGTCAAAGGAACCACCCTTGAGCATACACTCAGTTCAGTGCCAGCATGGCAATATTGTTTTACGATTCCAAGATCTGTAAATTTCCTGGCCTATTATATAATATTTAAACTCAATATCTTAATTTTCCCTTAATTAACACATTCGAGCCAAGAGTTTTTTATGGACAGCAACCAATCTCATGGAGTCATTAGTCCTCATAGTTCCGCTCATTATGTTAATAACCCGTAAGTAGAAGATAAACAGGTTTCCAGTTGAGTATAAAAGTATGGCGTGTTCATGAATCTATATTTACTTCTCAAAAACATCTGCATGCAAAAGGCCCCATTTACTGCAAGTTTAAAGCCAATTCACCTTGCCAGCTTGCATCGCTCTTCTGCATACTAAACAAATTTTGTTTTAGCCTTTAAATAGCACTCTGATGACAAATTGGCAGGCAGCTAAAGTTTGACATTGCCATTGTTACATGTTAATTAGACTGATTGCATGGCCGTCAAACATGCTAACAATGAGCATTCAGTCCATTGTGTGAGGGCACAACGGCTAGACAAAGCAGAGAAGGGATGTGTGCCGGGAATGAACAAATCCCATATGCCCTGCTGTGGGATTATTCTACACGCCACACTACAGGCCATGTCTGGGAGCCAGGATGCATGGTAGGAGCCTGTGGTCTTCGCCTCTCCCCCGGTGTCTCCAGTGGTCTATGCTGTGACTATCCCCTGGTGGCCTGGCTCCAAAACCGAAGGTAAAGAAAGCTAGGGAAATGACAGCGTTGCTTATAGAGGTTGAAAAATAGATATGTTTTGATCATCCTTTGGGCTATTTATTCTCGTATGTACTCACTATAGCATTAGCTTCTTCAAGGAAACTGCAAATTAGAGATGGTTCTATCTTTATGTTTCTTTGGTACCTTACCATTATTGCTTTCCAAAGGTTGCAAATTAAGATTCCCCTTGTGTTTTTAGCAACCACTGAGGCCATACAAATGCGTCATAAAGATGTGTTGCAATCATTTGTGGCGTATTTGCTAAAAGTGTCCAAGATGCACTTCCTCTTATATACTGGTTCCCATGGTTGTATTTAAGCAGCTACCTGATGCTACCAGTATGCGCTCACAGTGTGATGTGTTTTTGTTCAGATGCCCAAAAGATGTCTCAGGATTATTGCTTGTTGGCATCGCTGGCACTAACAGCTGACTGAGCATCTCTGTGTTTGTCTTAAAGAGATAGTTCACGCGTCATTATTAACTTACCCTCATGCATTTCAAAACCTTTATGTTGGTAAATTTCACTGTAAACCCTAACGCTCAGAATAATTAATTGGTTTGAGTAGGGCAAACTCAAATTAAATAAATTAGTTCAATCAAATAAAATTTTATGAGTATTTAGAATTTTTCTTTTTCTTTTGAGTTCACGAAACTGACACATTTAAAGTAATCTGAATTGTTTATTGTTTTGAGTTTTATGAACTTGTTTCTTTTAATTTAGACAAACTTAAAATAAAAACTGGGCTTGGATTTCTATTTCCCAGAATGCTTTCCATGACACTCGAAAGGAAGAATAAAGGCTAAAAAGGCTAAAAAGGGTTTAGTTATCCCAAATTAGAAAAGTTTCTGTTATGTGAATGTTTTTTTTTATTAATTTTTTTTTTTTTTACCATCATGATGACAAGTGGAGCATGGGCTTAGTTTGAGAACAGGTACATACATTTTCTACATCGCAGTACTCTTTCAGCAATTGCTATGCTATGCTAATGTTATCAAAGCATTGTGTTACCAATTAGCATTTGCTGAATTAGCTAGTTATAGCTAGCTAAATTTACACTACTAAACATATGTTGAAATTTCATAATTTTAAGTTTAATATATAAATTAACTTACTCAATAATTTCAAGTTAAGAGCAATTAAAATGTATAAGTACGGAATTGAAATCTGCCAGTTCTGCTAACTTAAACTTTGAATTTCTTAACTTAAAAAAAATGATGTAACTGATTACCTCAAATTGTTTGAGTTTTGCCAACTTATTCGGGTTTACAGTGTTCCAGAGGAACGCAAAAACCAGCTGTCAAGATCCAAAAAGAAAAGAAAAAGTAGTTGACTTGTCTTCTGAGGCCAAATACTGAAATTTAGAAATTTAAAATTTTTACCCTGCCAAAACTTGGATTTGACTTGTGTTCATGCCTAGAATAAAAAAATAGAGCATTGATATCATTGATGATAAACATATTTTATTTGGAATGACATTATGTAATGACCGTATATTATTGTTTTTTTGTATTTTTTTTTTATTGTGTGGGTTAGTTTTACTATATATATACACAAAGTCTGTCACAACACATTTCATTGTGTATCTTAAAGGGATAGTTCACCCAAAAATTTTAATTCTGTCATTAATTACTGACCATGAATGTCGTTCCAAACCTGTTCATCTTCAGAACACAAATGAAAATCTTTTTATGAATTCTAAGAACATTCTGTCCCTCAGTAGACAGCTACGCAACTGGCACTTTGACACTTCAAAAAGTTAATAAAGAGATCTTAAAACTTATCCTTATGAATTGAGTTGTTTAGTTCAAAGCTTCTGAAGAGACATGATTGCTTTATATAATGAACAGATTGAATTTAGGCTTATATTCACATATAAACATTCATCAGTGCACACATCAGATATGGTAAACAGAAGCTCAAGCATGTTTGCTTGACATGCGAGAACCAATGAGGTTCATTCTCGCATTATGCAGCACGTTTGAACTTTCGGAAGAGGTTTGCTCAGGTTCAGTTGAGCTTCTGTTTATGTTTGCTGATCAATGTTTATATGTGAATCATATAATGGGACCACTTAATTTATATTCTCATTAAATTCAGCCATGAACAAACACAAGGTATAAAACTGATTCCGTTTTAAAATGCAGGGTACGTTTCCAATGCATTTCGAAATGTCTATTAAAATAAAAATGTTTTGAAGTAAACACCAGCATTTTAAATGTCTGCTTTTATATTTAGAAGCATGAAAGGAAAATGTTTTTGTTTTTTCCTCTTTTCCTCTGTCTGTGGTGTAGATATTTATAAAGAGGGACCAATGCCTGGTTCTCTACCACAATTTGTTCTGTAACTGTTGATTTTTGCATCCATCCTGTTTCCTCATGTGTAAAATGACCATCTGTGCAAAAGCCTTTAAAGATCCTGGGCTCCTCTCCAGGGGACATGCTGACCGGCCATATAAGCAAGTATCTGCACCAGATTGCTTTATTATTTGAGTATTGGTGAGCATAAATAACACCTGAAAGCTTTTAAATCAAACCTACTAAAACTGCTGCAAAACTGCAAGCTTGTGGGTTTATAGTCTCCTTAGCCCTGAACTGTGTTGGGTAAGTTACTTCAAAAAAGTAATTAATTACTAATTACTAATTATATCATCAATGTTGTATTTAAAATACTTTTCTAATTACTCTGTCTAAAAAGTAATTTAATTACTCAATAAGTAATTACATCTTAAAATCCCTATAAACCTTGACCGGATAGACAATAGAAAGGAAACTCTCTTAATAATTTAAATATGAGTCAAACATGGAATAGTTGAACCTTTTATAGCTTTTTAAAACATTTTAGCTTTATTAAAACATACTATAATACTTAAAAAAAAAAAAAATTTTATCAAATAGGGATGTCACGATACCAAAATCTAGTAGTCGGTACCGATACCACCCGATACCAAAGTCGATTTGGTTGAGAGCGCGCTGACTGAAGAGCGTCTCTCAGAGAGCGCGCGCAGTTTTTTCTCTCTAGGACATAGCTTACATTTTACCGTAATGTTCTTGCCTACCTGTGTCAAAAAAGTTAAGTAATTGGAATATTTCCATTCTGCAAAACAGCCACTGGCTTCTGCTGACATCTTTAGACAGCGACTACGCAGCCAATTGGTTCTAAGTTGCGAACTCGCTCAACTGCACCACAGCTAACGTTTTTAAAGAGGCAGCGTTCACTTTTACCTTTTAGATTTTACCTTTTACAAATTTAGATTTTAAATTCAATATTGATTTAAATAGAACTGTTGAACTAATTTACAGTATGTAACGCAAGTACATTATAAGTAACTGTAATTAAATTACCTAAAAATGAACAGTAATCCCTTACTTTACTTTTTCAGTGGATAAGTAATTTAATTACAGTAACACCCAACACTGGCCCTGAAATGTCAAAACATTGAAGGCCCCAAGAGGCAGCTATCAAAGAAGGGAGGGATCCTAAAGTAAACTCAGAGTCCACCCAAATGACCAGTCCCAGCCCTGTACACAAATGGACAGCTTTAACTGGGGGCAGAATGAGTCAGTGTGGTCAACACATAAATACAGTGCATATTGAATATTATACACTCTTTGCTGAACATGCACACATATGCACATACTTTAAAGGGATAGTTCACCCAAAAATGAAAATTTGATGTTTATCTGCTTACCCCCACGGCATCCAAGATGTAGGTGACTTTGTTTCTTCAGTAGAACACAAATGATGATTTTTAACTCCAACCGTTGCAGTCTGTCAGTTGTATAATGCATGTTAATAGTAACAAAATCTATGAGAGTGAAAAAAACATGCACAGACAAATCAAAATTAAACCCTGCGGCTCGTGACGACACATTGATGTCCTAAGACACGAAACGATCGGTTTGTGCGAGAAACCGAACAGTATTTATATCATTTTTTACCTCTAACACACCACTATGCCCAACTACTTGGCGTAGTTACGCAAGCGCTGGAAGTGATCTCTCGCGCGTATACGTCACTCATTGTTTACACAGTGCATGAGCATAGGTACGACGGCTAATCAAAATGGTACTCACTTGCGCTTATCCGGTTGTTCAAACCGACTTAAAACTAAAAGATTATGTTCTCTCATATAAACTCATTCGGGAGTGGTGACTTCCACGTATTCCCAACTTCTGAGCCTGCTCGCCTGAAGTTATGGTTGATTGCTCTTAGGCTGGATATCAACACACCCATAAAACGTACTAAAGTTGTTGAGGGTCTGCAGCGATCATTTTTCCCCTGATGATTTTACATACCCAGGAGAGGATCACGAATGACTTAAACCATCAGCTGTGCCTATGGTTTTTCCACATCCAACTGAGGTATGTGAACAAGATCTTTGTATGTGTCCTTTTTATTTGTAAAGCTGCCCTTATGAAAAGTAACAAAATAAAATCAAGTTTTGATGTAATAAAACCATGTTTTTTAGTGGTTTACTTCCATTTGTATAACAACTGTTGTACTACAGGCTCCATGTTTAAACTATGCCAGTCGCGTACACACCTCACGCACCGGATGCCGTGCACGCTCAAGGCAGTTGGACATAGTGGTGTATTAGAGGTAAAAAATTATATAAATACTGTTCGGTTTCTCGCACAAACCGATCGTTTTGTGTCTTAGGACATCAATGTGTCGTCACGAGCCACAGAGTTTAATTTGGATTTGTCTGTGCATGTTTTTTTTACTCTCATAGATTTTGTTACCATTGACATGCATTATATGACTGAACAGACTGCAACGGCTGGAGTTAAAAATCATCATTTGTGTTCTACTGAAGAAACAAAGTCACTTACATCTTGGATGCCCTAGGGGTAAGCAGATAAACATCAAATTTTCATTTTTGGGTGAACTATCCCTTTAATCACTTTGTTTGCCCTAATGCACAATTGCACACTAAACCATGTGTGCACTGTTTGCATCATACTTCACACATAGCAAATGAATCACATCCGGTCTGGTGTAGGTTTTACCTCAGTTTTTAACATTTTTATATATTTTACTTAAAGAAACGGATGCCTATTTATTTTGGGACCATTACGATTTTTTGCATTGTGACAATTTAGCACATTTCCCAACAATTCTCATAATCATTACTCATTCACCAATGTGAAAATCCTTTTTTTATATATATAAATAAAAAATGTAATATATTTATATATCAGAGATATTTGTTCTATTGCCTTTAATTTATGCTGAATAAATTTAAAAAACACAATTGAACACCATTAGAATCACTATTGAAATGTCAAAACAAGGCAAATGTGTGTGCGCATATATATATATATATGTGTGTGTGTGTGTGTGTGTGTGACATGGTTTTGTGAGATTTGCTTAGTAAGTTGCATAATGTAAAAATACACATATGCTCTCAAAATGCATCTGTTGATGCATTGGCTAATTTGACCTATGAATAAAGCTATGAGTACTCTATAGACACTAGATATATATTTATATACAAATAGATTGCCACATCAATCTATCTTTAAGCTTAGTTTAAACACCACTAAAAGCCATCTAGTGCAATAGGAATAGAGTGGCAAGACATTTATTCAAAACAGGAATGGAAGCAGAAGACTTAATGCAACAGTAATTCACTTTGGCATATCACAGTCTGTTCGGTATATTTTATGATTCACGTGGATAACATATTTGAGGTGTTTTGTGATTTATTTTTTCATGTCCACAAACTAAACAGTCTGGTCTGAGAGTTTGTCCACATAAGGTGGCTTGTCTAGAGAGCACCATGTCCTGAAGTGGTGTGGAGCCTGGGTTTGTCAGGCTGCCAGTTCCACACCATGCTTGGGCTAGAAGCAGACAACACTGAGCCAACCCAGTCCAGTGGGTGTAAAAGAGATGTCGACTTGTTTATTATATAGTTTGTTCTCTGGCACCCTTCTCGAGGACTATAGTATGCAAAGGTCATTTCAGCCAAGTCATAAGACATACAGCCTCAATGAATCTATATGAAGCATGAATGAACATGGTTGAAAAGAATAGTTTATTATTATTTATACTGGCATGCCAAGGCTTTGGCTTGTACTTGAACTGTATGTCTGTTACTTGCAGAGAAAGTACAACATATTTCAAAAACCAAACACATTAAAAAACATTAATGCAAAAAAGATTTTATTTGAAATTTGACATTAATACTTTGATTCAGCAAGGATGCATTAAATTGATCAAAAGTGACAGTAAAGACATTTATAATGTTACAAAGGATTTTTTTTTTAATAAATGCTGTTCTTTTGAAATTTCTATTAATCAAAGAATCTTAAAAAAAAAAAAAAAGATCATGGGCTCCTCAAAAATATAAGAAGCACATTATTAAGAATAATAAGAAATGTTTCTTTAGCAGCACATATAATGATTTCAGAAGGATCATGTGACACTAAAGACTGGAGTAATGGTGCTGAAAATTCCGCTTTGCCATCACAGAAATAAACTACATTATAAAATCTATTGAAATAGAAAACTTTAAAATAAAAAAATGGTATTTTAAATTGTAATAATATTATATAATAATACAAATGATTTGTGCACATTTTCATCTGTCCTTTACAGGTATTTATTAAATTTAACAGTATCATCCCAGCTATACTGTGAAGTAGAAGTACATTGTAGGCCTATATATATGTACAGTTGTTGTGGTTTCCAGTTGGTGTTTCTGGCTAGCTTTGCATGTGTCATATATTCTCAGCAATTTGTCCTAGTAATTGCCTTGCTGTCCAAGTAATTACAGTCTTTATTGTAAGCAACCTAGTAAGACAGCATCTGCTAGGAGTATAAATGTAGTGTAAATGGGAATAGGTGTGAATAATAGTGTCTCTGTTATTCATTGACTGCTTTCACCACCATGACAGGATATGTGTGTCAGCTCTCCTGTCGGCCTGTGCAGGAACTCGGGCCCTGTAAGATGTTTCTGGCAGGAATAGCAAACACATCCTCTGTCAACTCGGATTTTTTCATGAGTTGCTTCCACCTGGGCGCATAAAGAATAACATTAGCATTGCTGTTTGGGTTTACTGAATATTTGGGATGCTCTTTTTGCATGTTAATTGGCTCCATTTATAGTGTGTCTCACCCAGGCATGCTTGTGTCTTAGAGTTTCCACCTTGGCTAGGCTCATCTCCAGACCTCTCATTCTTTTGTCATGCACCATTCCTCTCAGTGATTCAGAAAGGAACCGCAACACCAGTTTCATAGACCAGGAGCCCGGCAGCACCCTCAACACACTGACTAAATCAAAAGACGCTGCATTTTTGTTCAGCAGGTCCACTGCTGCGATCACATGATGACTGGACTCGAGGTAGATTTGAAGCAGGGTGAGGAATATTCCCTGGGTGAACTTCCTGTCTCGTCCAGCAGAGGTCCTCCAACAGTAGCTTTCAGCAGCCTGCTGGTTTTTTTCTTCATAGACCAAAACCTGCAGGGCCTTTTTGTGTTTACCAGATTTCCCAAGCAAAATTGCTTTCTCCACATGAAGAAACGAGGATGTTATTTGGTCTGTGACAATAAAGGGTATAGCAGTTTGTTTCATTCATGGACAGTGCACAAGAAACTGAAAACAATTTAAACTACACTCTCAGAAAAAAAGGTACAAAAGCTGTCACTAGGCTGTCACCCTTCCAAAAAAGTACACCTTTGTAGCTTATTTACCCCTAAAGGGTACATATCATTAGCTTTTAAATGAGTACCGCTCCAGTTACTGCTTTTGTACCTTTTTTCTGACAGTGTATCAAAGGTCTTTATCCGCATGCTGTGCTCACCATATATAGTATCAGCATTGTAGAAAGAAGACTGCCAGAGTAACTTCTGTAGTTTATGTCTCATCTCTTCCCTGCTTGTTTCATTGCTGTAGTCACCCTCGACTGACTGCAGTATCCATTTGATGTATGATTTGATGAGTGTGGTATGATGCTTTTCCTCCTGTGAACAGACAATGTGCTTCTTAAATGGAACTTTCAGTCAAGGAAAACTGACATTTAAGGGGTCATGTCATTGATTTTTACATACATTTTGTCACTGAGATCCACTAAATAATGTTTTTTTTTTGCATTGTAATTTAGTTTTTCACAATTATTTTCCACCCCCTCACTGGAGCTTGTGTAAGGCTGGGCAAGGCTTAGGCTCTGCTCCAAATAGCACCCTAAACACCTGCGGTCTTCCTCCACACTTTAGTGACATAACGCTGCTTTGAATGTTGGGCAGAAATCTGCTGTGGAGCTTGCTTCAGTGCGGGCTTGGGAAAAGTGTGCATCAAGGGCACATATCGACCGCAAAGTGTCCGTATCCTTTTGAAATGGGACACCCTACGGTCTTGTGGACTTAATGGACACGCGCACGCCGTGGCCATTCTAAGTCCACAAGACCGCAAGTGCACAAGTGTGCCATTTGGGACAGGGCCTAGCCTTCCCCTGGCTATAGACTTAAGACTAGTGGAAATATCTCACTCAAACCACTGACTGCTGCTGCTTCTGATTGCTTTTAGAAGAAAAAGCTGCCCATAACTGCTGGTCTAGGATCAGTTTTCTTCATAATAATAGCATATTGGCGAAACACATTTAGCAAACGATCCAGTGCGTATCTGTGTTTGCGCTTTGGAGAACGTCAAAGGTTTCTATTTACAACGTGATTTTGCAGCGTTGTGCAGTGTAGCCAATCAGAGACATATCTGTTGATTTCTTGAACGCAGTGGCCAATCAGACGTGTTCCAGTTAGCTCTGAACAAAAACTCTGGTGTTTTGAGCGGTGAGGGGATTCTGAGTTCTGCACGCTCGCTGTTTCCTCTCGTTATAACAAACAATTATGTAAATAAGAGATTTATTGTGTGCAGTCAGCTTCATTGATTATAACAGAACTTTGTGAGTTGGCGATGAACTAAGATGAGTGACAGCTTTTTAGTGATTATAAAGGGAGCACTCCTTGTGCACTTTCTGCCATGACAAATCCCACGGTATACTTGCTTTTCTGTTAAAATTGATTTGTGAACAAATAACAAATAATTTATCGGTAGCGTTTATGCAGGGCTGTGTAGGTGGTTGCTAGGCAACATGTAACTTAAAATTATTTAAAGGAAATCTATTTAAATGTGTTTTTAAAGGGGAAGCGCATCTCCTTGGCCTTACACTGCAGATGGCTCACTAACCATTTTTAAATTGTCCATATTTTGCTGCTGTTTTTGTTATATATTTAGAAAAAATTTACTCTTAAGGCCCATTCACACCAAGAACGATAACTATAAAGATAGATATAATGATAACTATATTAGCATCCACACCAATGCACAATATCATTCTGTTTATTATAAGCACATTCTGCGATTCTTTCGTCTGCCGCTTTAAATGCGCGAGCTCTTTAAAGCAGGATAAATTCTGTCAATGTTTTTATCAATGTAGTTATCTTCCTTGGTTTGAACAGGCCTTTATCGTTGGTTCTTCTGGGACCATACTTCAGAAACATAGAAATTTTAGAGTCCTATCTGTTTAGTAACCATGGTGATTTCTGTTTGAAACTTGTTAGGTCTTTAATTTAAGACTTAACTTTCTGTAATACGTTCCTGAGACTTAGAAATAATAGCATTTATCCTGCTTTCTCCTTATTACGTCACTGTGAATGGCCGGGTGAAGTTTCCGATCACCCAGTACTGATGTGTAAACGTGGATGGTCATGTGTTGATGCCATGCCACACATAATTTCAGAAGTTCACATCAAGTTTTTTGAAACTTAGTTTCAGTAAATCTTTTTGGACTGAGGAGGAAGCATTTGGTTATCAATGTTAAAAAAAAAATTATACCAGTGTTGTTATCTTTAACTAAAACTAATTTCTGTTAAGTAAAATAAAACTGAAACAAAATAAAAATAAAAATACATAAAAAAAACTATATAAACTGTATAAAAAACATTTAATATTAAAAAAAATTATAAAAATGACAAAAGCACACAGCAAAATTACTAAAAATTTAACTAAAATTAAAATGAAAACTGAAAATATAAATAATAAAATAAAATTCAAAATATGAATAGGTAGTAAGAAAAAACTAAAATTACATACATATAAGCTTTTTGTATCTCAAAAGATCAATGTAAATTTTATTCCTCGTGATCTTACAAATCCTCATAAGGCTGCAAATAGAATAGTACCTTGCTCTGTAATTCATTGACTAAGAATTCCAAGTAAAGAATCGTGGCAACTGAGTAGTTGGTGAGAATGGTAAGGACTTCTTCCGGTGCAAATATAATGTGGCTGCTTGCATGCATCTTTGTAAAGATCAGTATTCCAGCCTATATTAAAATAAAGTACATGATTTAGAAGCATTTCGAACAAATTGCTGGCAATGCAATAAATCAAATGCAATACTGTTCAAAATACTGTTTGGGGTCAGTAAGATTTTTTTTTTAAAAGAAATCAATACTTTTATTCAGCAAGGATGCACTCAACTGATCACAACTGACAGTAAAGACTTTTACATTGTTACAAAAAAAAAAAAAAAAATCCATTTCAGATAAATTGCTGTTCTGCAGTTTGTTTGTTCAAATTCTAGAAACATAATGTTATTTCTTTTATATTGCCATGCCAGGGGCAAAAGAGTAAACTGAACTAAATGAAATCTGTGTAACTCTGCCATCTGCTGTTGATAAATAGTATATGATCGTTAAAATACTTGCCTCTTGGTCTCTCTGAAGAACCCAATCTACAAATTTCAAGACGATGGGTTTGTGCTTCAGATTTAAAAGAGTATTAACTATATGCTGGACTACACTGATGTCTGAGGGGTCTTCGCTCTCATCCTCCACAATTTTAATCCAGGTCTGAAAAAAAGACGAAGCTTACTTTCCTTCCTGATTCATCTTCAGTCATTGCTTTGGATCTTTCAGTATGATTCAAAGATACCTGAATTGCATTGACATGCTGGCCTTGGCTTTCATAGAGCAATCCAAGTGTGAAAAACCTGAAATGGCAGAAAATTAGTTTGGCTCTTGAGTGCACTAGAAAATAACCTGTAAACGCTGAAGTAGCTTCAAATGATGAGCACAAACCTTTTGTGCTGCTCCAAGTCAGGCACACACATTTGGAGGTTACAGTTATTCTGCGATGACACAAGCTGGTCCAGTTTTCTATATTCTCCTTGTTCCAAATACAGCTTAAAAAGTGCAGAGTCAATGTCCTGCGGACACATTTGGCCCTGCCCTGTTGGCCTGACTTCTCTCAGGAAGTCATCCAAAAAGCTTAGGTATTGCTGAAATGTCGGCCAGTCGTCTCGACTTAACGTCCACAGGTCCTTGGCATTGCTGACTGCTGTTGTCTGAGGTGTAAAGTCTTCACTCACAACAGGCATAGCTGGATAAAGGCTAATGATTTCCCTTGGGTCTAGTTCACCTTTACTGGAAGATAAAAGATTAGGCTACACTAAAAAAAAAAGTTGTTTGAGGATTTACAGCACTTACAGTGATCACTCAGAAATTGATAGTAAATTTCACAAATACTTATAAAAGAAACAGCAACAGATTGAATTATATGTGAAATGTCAATGACTGAAATAGTATTTTCTTGTAAATGCACTCTAATAATCTGTTCTATTTACAACTTAGAAATAATTTTTTACAGTGTAGCTGGGTGGTCATTGTAGTATTCATTTATTTTTAAAGCGAAAGCTGTCAAATTGGTTTCCCAAATACCATTAAATGGTAAAGCATTACTTACATAAAAAGCTCTTTTGCTTCCACAAAATCCTCTCTGTAGAACTTTATCATTCCAGATGTGCAGATGACATTTTTATGTAAATCCTAAAAGTAAAGTGATGGATGGCATGAAGGATTGAGATATATGAGTATATATTTTAGCTGAGCTATTGTTTTATCATAACCATGTATCAGCTTCCACTCCAATATAAATGTTAAATAGAGCACATTTAATACTAAAATCTTGTAGCATATTTGATGTGAGCTCAGACATTCAGTCCTTGAACTAATGCACCTTTGATCTTAATACCATTGTAAGATGATTTTCATCTTGATGGAATGACATCTGTGCATCTGGTTCAAGTGCTCATATGAATTACCTTGCTCAGTGTGTCTAAGACGCTCAGACACAGACCTACTTATTTTCACTGACCCCGTGATTCCATCAAAAGGTATTATGTGTAGTTTCTATGCTTTAAGCATTTACTCTCATTCTCATATGAATATACCTACTCATTAAACAAAACCCATGTGTAAGCATATGAATGAATGATTTAATGAGGTATTATTGACACCAATAGGTCAGAGCATGGTCTATAACCTCCTGCTGATAGATGCTGTTACTACACCATTAATCTGTGTTGTTTCTTTATTAATGACCATTCAAAAGTAGCAGTGTACGCTGACAATATGTATGTATGTGTAACAGAGGCCAGCTGGTAAAAAGCTGTGCAGGTAAATCTCACTTCCCTGGCCTCAAGAGACACACTAGTGACTGATGCTAGAGCACATGTGTCAAACTCCGCTCCTGGAGTGCCACTGTCCTGCAGAGTGTAGCATCAACCAGCTGCAAAACACCTGCCTGGAAGTTTCTAGTAATCCTAAGAACCTTGATTTGCTTGTTCAGGTGTGTTTAATTAGGGTTGGAGCTAAACTCTGCAGGACAGTGGCCCTCCATGAACTGAGTTTGACACCCCTGCGCTAAAGGCTATGGTCTTTAGCGCTGTTGTTAGCGTGCCCACCTCCCATGCCAGTGACACTGGTTCAAATCCCGCTCAGAGCAGGTACAAGTAGGATAACTTACATATGTGTGTGCTTGTCTATCTATCTATCTATCATCAGTTCATTATTATTAATTTTATTATTTAGTGCCATTGAAATGAATGGGGGGTATTGTACACTTCCTTGATTTACACTGACTTAATATATTACATCTTTCTAATGCATTAAAGGAAGATAAGACATAAATCCACTTTGCTTAGTACTTTATCATCAGTCTTACCTTATAGGAATCCTTTGGCAAGAGATCTTGAACCCTGTCCAGCAGCGTCAGGGCTTCATCAACTCTCTGTCTCTTAACCAGCTCTTGAATCTGATCCTCCAGCGGAACTGGTGACAGCCGATGAATCTCTTTGTCAGCAACAACGAAAACACTTTCTATAAAGTGAAAGAGAAGTAAATAAGAAAGAGTTAGGAAATAGTTAAATGACTACATAATCAAAAGTGTAAGATATTATTATTAAAGGGATAGTTCACCCAAAAATGAAAATTTGATGTTTATCTGCTTACCTCCAGGGCATCCAAGATGTAGGTGACAGTTTCTTCAGTAGAACACAAATGATGATTTTTAACTCCAACCGTTGCGGTCTGTCAGTCGTATAATGCATGGCAATGGGAACTCCATCTATAAGAGTAAAAAAAAACATGCACAGACAAATCCAAATTAAACCCTGCAGCTCGTGATGACACATTGATGTTCTAAGACACGAAACGAATGGTTTGTGCGAGAAACCGAACAGTATTTATATCATTTTTTACCTCTAACACACCACTATGTCCAACTGCCTTGAGCATCCGGTGTGATGCAGGAAGTGATCGCTCGCACGTATACGTCAATGAGTGCGAGAGATTACTTCCAGCGCTTGCGTAAACTACGCCAGAGCGCGTACACACCTCACGTACCGGATGCAGTCAAGGCAGTTGGACATAGTGGTGTATTAGAGGTAAAAAATTATATAAATACTGTTCAGTTTCTTGCACAAATCGATCGTTTCGTGTCTTTGGACATCAATGTGTCGTCACGAGCCGCAGGGTTTAATTTGGATTTGTCTGTGCATGTTGTTTTGACTCTAATAGATTGTGTTGCCATTGACGTGCATTATACGACTGACAGACGGCAACAGTTGGAGGTAAAAATCATAATTTGTGTTCTACTGAAGAAACTACTGAATTCACCCACATCTTGGATGCCCTGGGGGTAAGCAGATAAACATCACATTTTTATTTTTGTGTGAACTATCCCTTTAAGGGTGGTTGACACCATTTTCAAGTTTTTGAAAATGATATCATTATCATCTCTGTGTAAACTACAAAAACGTGAATTTGTGAAAACGGTGACGTCATGTGTATTACGTGTCAATAGGCGTGTAGTGTTTCTATACAAAGTGACATCGCCACCTACTGGCCTGGCAGCATAATACAGCGTTTTTAGTCGTTTCCGTGGGTCCGTGTGAACGGGAATCATTTTGACAACATTGTAGTCTGTACACGAAAAACGCAAAGGAAAAACTTTTTAGTTTTTAATACATCATTGTTGTGTAAATGTACCCTTAATGTCTGCAAATTATGGCATCAATCAACAACTGCAACAAGCTCAAATTGCATACTGAAATCTAAATATTTTAAAGTCAATAGAAGCAACCCATTTTACTTTTGTGTGAAACAGTATATTTAGACTATTTGATTTTAGATTTTATTTAAAAAATGTAGCAGAACTTTTAAAAAATGTATACAATATCTACGAGCAATCAAGAACGATTATGGCGCCTCTGAATTGACTGATGAATGATTTGTGAAAGATTGATGCTGGATTGTAAAATGAACCTTCTGTTGAGATGACAGATTTGGCACTTTGAAAAGGGACAGTTTGCTTCAGCTGTTGGTCCAGAATGCTGTAGATATGAACAGTCTGATTTTGTAGAACGAGCACATATGGGAAATGCACTGCAGCGTCCACCACTCCATCAGGCCACTGTACAGGAGGATGCTGGGAAGTACCGTTCTTCATCACAAACATGCCTGCGTAACATATAGGCTACTGTTACTTTTTAAAGCAAATAATACATTTGCACAATAATTAGCTCTCAATGTGTCAAGTGTGTCAATTGATTTTTTTTACATTCATTAATATAAGTTATTCAGTTATGTGTCAATTAAGTAGTATGAGTTATTTATTCTAAAATGCATTTAGATTAAATAATTGAAAATAAAAGGGTATAAAAACAAATAAATTTAAATACAGATATATAATTGCTAAAAAAATTAAGGTGCATAACAGCTAAGATCATTTGGTCTTGGAAAAATGTAATGATAGATGTTTGAGTTCATATTTTTTTAGTTCTTTTGTGCTTGACACATATGAGATTAGGGAAAATCCTTACCCAAACTTCCAGGCCCATTTAAAATGAATTCTCCTTTTCCATATTTGTTGGCAATGATATTTTGTTTTGCCAGGTTATGTGGGAAAAGATCTAGGGTGGTTTGGCTATGATAATCATGGAGAAAATATCTGTCACAAGTGGCCACACACAGACACGCCCCATGCGCAGCCAGAACCACAGGCTCCTGCGGCAGAGCCACCTGCCTCACACACTCCCATCTGTCCACACACACCTTATAAATGCTCACTATTTTCCTCTTGGTCGAAGCTGCAATGAGCTCTATGGAATCAGTCTGAACCGCTGACTCACAGACACAGAAGAGTGACACATTCTGGATTTTCTTCAGGGCAGGAATAGGTTCCAGGGAGAACATGTTGAGCACAGTGACCGAACCATCCCAGAGAACTAAGAGGTGGTTCAGAACAGGGACCGCTGTCAGCTGGCTGATTGCTCCGCTTCGGCCCATCTGTCTCTTCCCCACCTCCCGCACTGAAAGGCTTTCTTCACCACTCACGCTATTTACAGTGAGGTACTCGACGACTCCCTCTTTGGTCCCAATATAGAGGTTTTTACCAAAACACTCCAAACATTGAATGCTGGATTTGTCTCTGCCTTTCCCTGAGGGCATTTTTTGACAGACTAGCACAGGAGTAAAGACTTTCATGGTTATTTACTCTTAATTTAGCTCTCAGTGGCACCTAAAAATAAATGAGAAACCTAATAAACTGGGTAGAGAAAGAAAACAGCCTTCATTAGCTCAGAAATCTACATGCTGGAAAGCAAACAATTAGTTAAATAATAAAAACACAACCAATTCAAATAATATTTTCAAGATATAGAGTGCTTGTTAGCCACAATGCTAAATGAAACGAGTAAAGAACAGTCTCACCTCATTAGCGTAGAAGCTGTCAGCGCTTCATTTTTACTCAAGTGTATTTTGACCTTGCCATGTGACTCTCATCCTGAGAGGAAGTTGGTGTCAGCAGTTTTACTGCTTTTACTCTCGTGGCTCTGATTGGATGGTTGGTTGCACAATGCCAAATATCCAAGGAAGAGAAATAGAGACATAAAACCTTTGGTTAAATATTTCTTGTATACCCTACACTGTAAAAAATGTTAAGCCCGTACAAAAAAAAAAAAAAATCTTAGTACTAATTTCCCCTAGCTTTTTCTTGTTTACTCAACTTTTGTAAATAACGTACGTTAGTAGTAGTGTATCTGTGTGATATGATGTCTGTAGGAAAAAATAAAAGGAATCATACCTGCTTAACAAAATAGTCCTGGATAGTTTTCATCTCATCTGCAAGGCCTTTACTCTCTGCTCGATACATTGGAGTTGCTATATGTTTGTTAAAAGAGGTCATGAAAGCCATTTTGCTGTTTTGAGGACCACAAACCTTAAGGAAAGAGAAATCAATGAACACTAAAGTCTATAAACAATCAGGACAAAATTTTGTACAACAGACAACATGTAACTAACTTAACTTACGAGACAAAACCCACTACTTCTCCAGCTTTCATGGAATCCTGCCATGTGCCCCAAGATTGTCTAGAGACTGTCACAAACTGATTTTGGACTACATGCAAACCCTCTCTCGCAAGTGTCTGTAAATCATTATTGGTTCAAAAACATGCCATAGCCACATTCTCTTATGTCACTTCTCTTTCCCAACAAGGCTAGTTGAATAGTGTGCAAATTTGCTCTGAACTGGGAGGACCAGAATTTGAGTGGACCCTATGTAGATTAGTTTTCAAAATATCTGGTGTATTGAAAGTGCACTCTCATGGTACAGGCATAACAATCAGCCTGGGTGCCAATGCCAATACTGGCGCAGGTGTATTCACAGTACCTACACTGCATGAAGTGTGTGCTCAATGTAGATCTGTATAAGAAAATACACAATGTGAATGATCAGATTAATAAAGTAATGAAATAGATAATGAATTGTATTATTTTTAGTTTATAGCTACTGCTGCACAGCTTTGAAAGAATTATCAATAAACATTATTTCAGAACTTTCCATAAAGCATTCTACAACTGTAAGGGCAGTTAATCAGAATTCTCAGTTGCCCTCAGTACAGTATAGATGCAGCTTGATTTAAACATTCAGGAATGTTCAAAAGGTGTGAATGTGACTGAACGAAACAACACCGATAATCAAAAATGCACTATTATTAAGCACAATCACCATAAAGTTCCTCTGGATAATAATCTTGCTGTCTTTTCTTTCATAAACTACAGTTGCCAACCTTTGAGCATGTAACTCTTTCACCTCTTATTTCTCCCGTATTGGAACCTAAAACAAATTTAAAAAATTGGTTTTAACTGCATAACTGCTGTTTTTTATCAGTTACATATTTTATTCTTTACTCGTTTTATATACAAAAATCCCTGTGCCCCAGTTCACAGTGGTTTTACTATGAACACATGGTTTTACCAACAGGTGTGTTTGATTGGGGTTGGTGTTTGATAAGGTTGGAGCTAAACTCTGCAGGACAGCGGCTCTCCAGGACTGACATTACCAATGTAGCCTATATAATTCTAGTTCCATTCAATACTTCACTCGTACTGCATAGCTAGATGCAGTGGGGAAAACTCCTTTTTTTCAGATTACTGAAGCCTTTTTCATAACGCAGAGAAACTGCACGGCCATTGGTTCTTGCAGTTAATTTAAAAGAGACCAATAACGAGGCAGCGGTGTTGCATGAGCCTATGGCGATGAAGCCCGCCAGAGCCCGCTGAAATGGGCGGGATCATTTGGCTAAAAAAGCAGGCATTCCGGCATAGGATCCTCAGATTTATTCTCCTTTAGCGCCGACGATCTTCTTCTCTTCGCTGTACTATGTGACTCGAAGCCTTCTTGCCGTTGACACGCTTCACAGCGGATCAAAAGCTATTTCCTAAAGGCCGGGACACCAACCCGACATCAAAGAACAAGTGGCAACGAAAGCCGACGGTGTTGTCGCCTCACGTCGGCTGCAGCGGGGGAAAAATATGTGCTTGAACACACCGAAAGAACTTCAGTCGACTGTCAACTAGTACGTGCATTCTGCGCCTGCGTATAGAGGAGATAACTGTCTATTTAAGCAGATATATTTGTCTATATTCGTCATTCAAAAAGGGAAAGCGAAACTAAGACTGCATGTATACAAACCATAAAAAAAGCAGTGCTTGCTTACCATTTTGAATATCAATCATGCTGATCACGTTCTTTATTCCACTCCGCACATATTATTATGAAAATATTCGTGCATTCAAGTGCTCAGGTAAGATGACGTAAAATTAGAACAACCTTATGTCTGTGCCGTCATGACTTATTTGCTTGCTTTCATAACTTTTGCTTATATTCTCATGAACTGACTCGTTTGCTATACTGAACAGCCAATCAGAGTTCTCTCTCCGATGGCCCGATGCCGATTCAACATGTTGAATCGGCCGAAAAAAAGCCAACGAAGACCAACTTCAGCTGACAGTGCAGAACACACTGAAAAAACTTGATTTGGTGTGTTCTGGGCTTAAGAGCAAATTTCTAGAGCAAATTTCTGTGGCATTGTTTCAAATGTTGCGCCTAAGTTGTGGCTCTGTACCCCTGCACACTGATGACGGGCACAGTGAGTGCTTGGGGAAATCCCACGCGGAAGCTGCGCTCACAGAGATGGAGTCTCGCATCTCTGCACTTGCAGATCTCTTTCTTTTCAGAGAGCGACTTCGCCCCTCACGCCCTCCTGTTTTCTTCCTCCCAGGAGCCTGTGAGGAAAAAATAGTGGGGCAGAGGATCTCGGCGCTCGGATATGAGTGAGCTCACTCCAGCGCAGGTACCACGTGCCTCACTCTCTCCACACAGAGAGGTTTCCCCTGTTCTTTTCTCCAGGCCAGACCAACGTCCCTCTGCCATCGCAAGCGATTTGGTCTCATTCGGAGGGTCTGAAGACTATCCCCTAGATGACAGCATGTCATTGGTGTCCTCTGACACGGTGGATTGAACGGGCTACAACAATGTGGTTGTTGTAAGCACTGGGCCCGTTCAAGTGCCCATGCAACTAACCGCTGTGATAGCGGACAAAATAAAACACAAACATACTCAAAAAGAGAGCATTTTTCCTCTTCCACTTATCACAAGTGTCGTGTCCCCTCGCAGCGACCCGTCACTCGAGCCAATTCAACCCCTTGCCATGCGGGCCGAGGCCTGGCAGGCCATCCCCTGAGTGTCAAAATGGGTTTTGGGGATAATAAAACGATGTTATATACTACAATTAGAACAAAAACCCCCACGTTTCAGCGGCCTGGTTCCCACCACAGTGGGGAGCAAGCACGTTCATGTTCTGCGCTCCGAGGTGAGCAACTTACTGGCAAAAGGAGCCATAGAGACGGTTCCGCCAGCTCAAAGGCTTGGGGCTCAGGGTCAACTTTGGCAAAAGCTCACTGTCTCCCAGCCTACAGATCTCATTATTGGGAGCAGTTTTCGACTTAACCCATACGAGGGCTATAGTCATGCCAGAGCACTCTCTGGCCATACAGCAGCTTGTGGCCACCTTCATAGTTGGAGCCTCTCTACCTCACAGAGTGTTTCAGATAATGCTGGGCCTCATGGCCTCTGCATGCAGTCATGCAGCTCTTTGCATGCAGCCCCTACAGTACTGGCTGAAACCACAAGTTCCGTCCCAATGCTTGGCAGCACGGACGCTTACGTATTAAGGTGGACCAAGCTTGCATTGCAGCCCTGGCCCCTTGGAAGAACCGTTGCTGGTTTGAGCAGGGCGTGGCTCTGGGGATGACATGCAGGAGGAAGGTCATATCGACAGATGCGTACAACATGGGTTGGGGAGCTCTGTGTGAAGGCAGACCAGCCTTCGGCGCTTGGTCAAATGAGGAAAGCAGGCTGCACATCAACTGCCTGGAAATGCTGGCAGTTCATCAAGCCTTTCAGACTTTCCTGCAAGACCTGGAAGGGCACAACATCCTGGTCCGGTCGGACAGCATGACAGTGGTGTCCTACATAAATCGCCAAGAGAGGCTCTCCTCGAAACATCTCTTCACTCTGGTGAAGAGCCTCTTGGAATGGGCATATTGCAACCTGCGTTCACTGAGAGCAGCGCATGTGCCGGGCAAACTGAACCAGGGAGCAGACATGCTGTCCTGGAACGTCTCCTCGGAAGAGTGGATGCTCCATCCTCAAACGGTTCAGAGAATCTGGGAGATCTTCGAAAGGTGTCCTGCATAAATCGCTAAGACGGGCTCTCCTCGAAACATCTCTTCACTCTGGTGAAGAGCCTCTTGGAAAATGGCACATTGCAACCTGCGTTCACTGAGGGCAGCGTGTGTGCCGGGCAAACTGAACCAGGGAGCAGACATGCTGTCCCGGAACAATGTCTCCTCGGAAGAGTGGAATGCTCCATCCTCAAACGGTTCAGAGAATCTGGGAGATGGGCAGAGGTTGACCTCTTCGCCTCAGAAGACAACTTTCACTGCCCAATTTACTTTTCACAGAACAGGGATGCGTTGGCCCACGACTGGCCCAGCCTTCTCCTTTATGTTCTCCCCTGATCGCCCTGATCCCCCAGGTGATCAGGTGAATCAGAAAGCGCAATCACAAGGTTCTCCTAGTGGCTCCGCTGTGGAGAAACCGACATTGGCTCTTGGAGCTTTCTCAACTGCTCATAGCAGCCCCATGGCCCATTCCCCTGAGATGGGACCTCCTCTCTCAGGCGAACAGGACGATCTGGCACCCTCGGCCCAAGCTGTGGGCTCTGCACTTACAGCCTCTCAATGGGAGCCTGCAGACCTCCCCGAGAACATCCTAAATATGATTTTACAGGCTAGAGCCCCGTCTACAAGACGCTTCTATGCCCTTAAATGGTCGGTCTTCTCCGCATGGTGCACAGCCTGCGGCGAAAACCTATCTTCCTGCGACACATTTTTGATATTGTCCTTGCTCCAAGAATTGTTGGATAAGGGTCGTACCACCTCCAGTCTCAAGGTCTATGTGGTGGTTATAGCAGCTTTTCATGCTTCTGTATGGCCTCCTGTATGGCATGGCTTCATCCTGGGCATGGTCCAGTGGTGTGTCCATTGCAGAAATCTGTGCAGCGGCCAGCTGGGCCTCACTGTCCACCTTCGCCAGGTTCTACAACCTGGACATCCCTGCCCTGCAGGCTCGGGTCCTTTCTGCATCGTTGGCCTGTCGGAGCTTGATCCTCTGGGGAAGCACACTCGTGTCCTGAGGCAGGACCTGTTCTGAGCAGAGTTTAACCTTAGCTCAAACTCGCTAGAATTCCCGGTGACTCTGATTAGATCTGGGTAACTGGCTTCAGCCATTTGCAATAGCTTCTTGTATGCTCTTGGCCCTCTTAAGTGTCAAGACTGTACGAAATGTTTAGAATGATTATTCAGGGCTGGGCTTGACCTCTGTGAGTTTAACCCGCTTTGCCTTCTGTAGGGCCCTGACTTAGGTCTGAGTCCCTAACTAATAGCTTTGCCCTGCTGTACTTGGTTCCTCTGGGCTCTTAGGACTAATTACTTATCAGTCATTCCTCTATCATAGCACGGTGTGATTGTACTGGTTCCCCACCGTGTCTAGCGACACAGTACGAGTGAAGTATCGAAAGGGAACGTACTCTGTTACTAACGTAACCTTGGCTCTCTGAGATACGGGAATGAGTACTGCATTGCTAGCCATGCTATGTCACTGCACAACTCAGTGTCGTCGCTTCAGTTGCATAAACCTGAGATCCTATGCCAGAATGCCCGGTTATATAGCCAGATGACCCCGCCCATTTCGGCGGGCTCTGGCGGGCTTCATCGCCATAGGCTCGTGCAGCTCCGCTTCCTCATCATTGGTTTGTTTTATTCTAACTGCACGAATCAATGGCCGTGCAGTTTCACTGCATTATTAAAAAAGGCTACAGTAATCGGAGAAAAGGGAGTTTTCCCCATCGCTTCTAGCGATGAAGTACTCGTTCCTGTATCTCAGGTAACCGAGGTTACGTTAGTAACCAAGTACGGTTAGCACGACAAAAAATTATGTCGTCTACAAATATATATGTTTAAATGTATGGTTTATTTAAATATAACAATTCAATAAAACAGAACAGTCCATTTGTGAAAATTGTGTTCTGTTCTCTTTGTGCAGCGTATTACACAACAAATTATATGAGACCATAGGCGCTCACTCCTGTTAACGAAACTTCACTATAAAAGTCTTCCTGCACCCAATGCTGTGCACAAGATTATGCAGTATGCACATTTTTATAATAATAATAATATTTGTTGTTGTTATTATTATACATTCATATTATCATACAATTAGTATACATCAAATTTTTTAATCCACAATTAGCATTTGCTTTTTACTATATGGGAGGGCAGTTCCTAAATGAGACTGACTTAAATTAATACATTGGCAGAATGTTTTTTTGGATGAACTAGCAAAGTGTTGTTTACAGAACAGAATATTTTTAAGTTTATAAAAAAAAAAAAAAATCTTGGGTTAGGTTGACTACATAAATTAAATGTAATTGTGCTGACTTTTTCATGGATTTTTGCTGAGCCAACACAACAAAACCAGTCATTTGCACTTTTTTCAAGGTTTTTTTTACAGTCTAGATACATGTTTTTTTAAACTAAGTGAATAGTTTAAAAGTGGATTATAGTTAAAGGTGCACTTAGTTATTATTAATAAATAAATAGTATTTGACAAATATGTTTAAATATGTCTTTTACACTTATGGAATTAGAGGTGCATTCATGCCATATCATGATTACCATATAACATTGCAAACGAACAGTAGCCACCTTTTACAGTTCCTCCTGAACCAAAACAACAAGATGCTGTGTTCAAGGCATATTGTAAACGTAATTACGTGATGGCCACTTGTGACGTTCTGCCCATAGCTGTTCACGTCAGACTTTTTCAATGCCGAAATGAATCTGCAGCAGTCAGGTGGTGCAAGTAAGAGCTCTGTAAGTTGTTTACATTCATTATTATTGTAATGTTGTGTTGTTTGAGACATGAGGCAATTTAACATCGTCTCTCGTGACGCTTTGCAGAATCATGTGTTTCAAAGGAGGCGTGGCTTTGGATAGCACTCAAATGTGTGGGTCTCTAAACCGTATTTTATGTCTGGTTATTTTCAGATTAATTCTGCATTACTAATAGTCAATTATAGGAATTACATCAAAATATACAATATAACAAGCTACTTCACTACTTATTTGAAGCCGCAGGCATGACGTTGCAGCGGTCAGATACAAGACAGCTCTCAAATAATTCGGAGTTTACAAGTTGTAATTACAGGACGTGAATGCTTTTTACAAATCATAATTCCGTAATTACAGTAATTCTGACATGAACGCACCTCTTCTCACTTTATTTCACTTGTGAAACCTTAAAAGAAAAGTTCCCCTTTAAACAACCCCATGGAATCAAAATGGGTTTTGTGTCCTTTATGTAATGCTTGTTTTTTTTTTTTTATGTTAGTATAATTATGCCTCAACAAAATAGCAGTTTTATGCATTTAAATGTACAGTCTTTCTATCAAAGGAAAATGAACCAAAAATATCAATGACTGATATTGTTCCCAGAGACATACAAGTTTAGGTAAGCTTAGTTGCTCACTATATACAGTAGATCCCTGAGAATCATTCCCACCATTTACCTAATTCATAGTGGCCATTAATGTATGCATTGTAGTTGTAGAATGGGGAAGTGCATGTTTACGTATCTTTAGACTTTAAAAAACAGGCAGTAGACAAGAAGAAAACACAAGTTTATTGACTAAAAGCGCACTTTGTGTGTGCTTGAACTTTTGAACTTTTCAAACATTTTCAATATTTTTCCATGCTTTATGAGGACAATTGTTTCCAAATTTTCATTATAGCGAGCTTATTAAACAAAACATTAAGCATCCTAATCAGCAGGCGACATAGATAATTAATCTATTCATTGTTCATGTTTATTCATCATTCCACTTATGTGAGCAGAAATCCAAATCTGAATCTATTTTCCCCTCAGCAGCTTTCCTGCAACAGTTGGACAACTGTGCTGCTCTTGTGGTTGTCTGACCCTGTCAGATGAGCTCACTTCTCCCTTCCACAGTCAGTGCACAGGATGTCATCCCGCTGGGTGAGGAATCCACGGCCCACCAGAGACACAGAGCACTGCATACACGTGAAACACTCACTGTGCCACTGCCGCTCTTCAAACGAGATGTACTTAGCACCTGCCAAGCCTGGACACACACACATAGTTGTTTTACAGTCAAGTACGATGCTGATGAAATTTTTAATTTTAATTTAGAGGCATATAAAAATAGCCGCCAGATGTAAAGAATGAAAACATACTAGTAATTGGCTTAGTGCAGCCCACGCATTTCTTGGCATACAGATTGCTGAAGCAATCCAGGCAGTATGGGTAGTTTTCTCTCGAGGTAAAGCGCTGGCCTGCCAGTTGTCTCTTGCATCCAATGCAAGTGAAACACTCGCGGTGCCATGGCTTATCTTGATAAGTGACACCACCGGTTGTAATGGCCTACAGAATTGAAAGTGGATTTCAGTACAGCACAATAATTGTTGGACAATATTGCACATTTAAAGGAATAGTTCACTCAAAAATGAAAATTCCAACTCGAAGCCACTGTGGCTCAATAAACGCTGTCATGTTATTTTGTGTTTGGAGGTGGATGCCTGTTTGGAAAAGCAATCATGTGAGACAGTTCTGGGAGATTAAAATATACCCAACCAGCATGTCTTCTTATCGGATAAAAAAGTTATCTGCCTCAATTGAGTGCATGCACTCTAAAAAATGCTGGGTTTTTGCAAAAATGCAACCTATTTTGGCTTCATTTTAAGCCAGCCATATAGTAATTTTAAACAATAGTTGGTTTGAATAAAACTGCCCAGAACATTGGGCAAACATTTAAAGGGATAGTTCACCCAAAAATGAAAATTTGATGTTTATCTGCTTACCCCCAGGGCATCCAAGACACCACTATGTCCAACTGCGTTCAGCATTCGCTTGGTGATGTCTGATCGCGCTCTGACAACGGCAGTGATGGTTCGCGCATATACTTCAATGAGAACGAGACATCACTTCCGTTGTCAGAGCGCGATCAGACATCACCAAGCGAATGCTGAACGCAGTTGGACATAGTGGTGTTTTAGAGGTAAAAAATGATAAAAATACTGTTCGGTTACTCGCACAAACCGATCATTTCGTGTCTTTGGACATCAATGTGCCGTCACGAGCCGCAGGGTTTAATTTGGATTCGTCTGTGCATGTTTATTGACTCTTATAAATTGTGTGACCATTGACTCGCATTATAAGACTGACAGACATCAACGGTTGGAGTTAAAAATCATCATTTGTGTTCTCCTGAAGAAACAAAGTCACCTACATCTTGGATGCCCTGGGGGTAAGCAGATAAACATCAAATTTTAATTTTTGGGTGAACTATCCCTTTAACCCAACCGCTGAGTTTGTCTATTTTCAGCACAACTTGGGTTGTTTTTAACCCAGCATTTTTTAGAGTGTACGTTTTTTATGCAAACTTTTTGAATGTATGCACATCTTAGCATCTAGCGTTTTTTTTCTAACTGCAAAATCTCAAAATTTGCATAAAAATAGTTGGAAGGAAACAGCTATTTTTTACTCATCCTCGTGTTGTTTCAAACCTATATGTACTGCTTTTTCCATGCAGTTGAAATGAATGGGGACAAAGCTATCATGGTTGAAAAATTATGCAATATAAAATATCAAAGAAGTAAAGTAGTCCATACATTTCATGCACTATATTCCACATCTTTGATGCTAAATGATGGCTTTGTGTGAGAATTTGGATATGTTTGTGGTGCTTTTGCATGCTTTTCAAATCTCAAAATCCCCAGTTGCATGAAAAAAATGACCCGTGCATTTTTCCTTTTTTCCCAAAAATGTTTCATTTCTTTTTGTATTCCACATTAGAAATAAAGCCATACTGGTTTGGAACAACATGAGGGTAAGTAGGTGTGTTATTTTTGGGTGAACCACTTTAATGAAGAGTAATATTGTTTTTCAAATGTCTGATTCCTTGCAAGCATGCAACTTACTTTTTTACAAGCACAGCATTGGTAAGCGAATTGCTTCTCAAAACAAGGGACACAGAAGTAATTGTTATCTTTAGGGATGAAAGACTTGGTTCCTATTGGCTGCTGACAGCGTTGACACAGAAAGCACGTCTCATGCCAGCTGTTCCCTTTGTACTCCATTTTTCGTGCTCCTAACACATGAGCAGAACACCACCTTTATACACTGAGATCCTTAACATTTCATTCCTCATTTTATAAAACAAATAATTTAGTTACAATTATATTTTTCAAAAAATATAAAATACAAAGCATCCTACCTGGCATGATAGTCTTCTTGCAGGTGTTACACTTGGAGGAATACTCATGAGAATAGCACTCGGTGCAAAGCATAAGGTCATCTTTAGCAGCAAATGGTTTTTCCACCAATGATCGACTGCATTTGGCACACTTAAAGCAATTTTCATGCCAGTGCCGGTCCTTGTAGGAAAGGTCCTTCATTATGCATGCAGAGAAAGTCTAGTGAAACTCTTGCAAATCTGTTCTGACTTTCTGTCACTCATTTTAAGTCTTCATTAATTGCTCTCACAAACATTGTTTTTGATTCAGTTGCATTAAAAAAGAATTGAATTAAATATACTGTAAATGTGTGAATCATGATGGCAGTAAATGTGTTTATATGCCTACCTTACAGTTGCATCCAATTGGCAAAGAACACACCTCACAGCAGTTAGCAAACAGATTCTCATAGCATTTCGTGCAATATTGTGTGTCCTCTTTTAGGATGTATTTCTTTCCAAGCAAAGTGTCCTTGCAGTAATGGCAGTCAAATCGTTCCGTAGACATCGTTGTTTATGTCTTAAAAGCAGTAAACAGAACCATAAAAATGTTACAACATACTAGGCTAAAGCAATCAGAAAGGTGTCATCCACGAAATACGAACTCCTCTTAAAATAGACACAACACGCTAAAATGATGGTCTCTGCAAACTAGGTACCTTCTGTAGCATCTTAAACCACCTTGAAGATATCAGAAGAGCAGACTGCCATTTGCAATAGTGAATAAAACTCACCTTCAGTGACTCAATGGGCTTCTGAGGGGCTGCAGGGTGAGACGGCCAGTGATTGAGTGGATGCATTAAAATGACCCTCTATAAATACGATTGCTCTTATTAGCTGAAATCCCTAGGGAGATTGGTCCAGTTGCTTATCTCTGCACCTTTTATGGGAGTCCAATCACAATGCGTGCCTTATGGTCAAGATGATAAGTGAATGGTGCCACTGAAATGCTATTCCCTTTGTGTACTCTTAA
This sequence comes from Anabarilius grahami, assembly GCA_003731715.1. NCBI lineage: Eukaryota > Metazoa > Chordata > Actinopteri > Cypriniformes > Xenocyprididae > Anabarilius > Anabarilius grahami. The sequence goes on along the minus strand of RJVU01059333.1, from coordinate 2,690,028 downwards.
ATCAGTGATTGGACTCTGAGGCCTTTGGACAAGTACTTTTCTTTACTTTTTCTACTACTTTTCTTATTATTCCTTTAAGAGTTCCAGAAATCATAATTTTAGCCAAATTAATTTGTGTCAAATGCATCTTTAACACATTATCGTCATAGTTACAATAGTTTGTGTCTCAAATATCAGTGAAATTAGCGATTGCTCTGACCTCAGATATCTGATATCTTACTGTATTCACATCTGAGCCCTCAAGCAACTGCTGAAGGCTTAGAGAGAGTTGAAGCAAATGTTACAGTGGATGCCAAGCTTCTCTGTGACCACTAAAATTACTTTGAGTTGATTGGACCTCTGTTTACAAGAAATATGTAGCAATTTCCACAGCTTAACAGGTTTCAAATAGGGGTTTCCGTTTCTGTTAAATGCCTAACTGTAAATGTCATATAGAGTTGGTTCTTGAGTTGGGGGTATACAGTATATGTATATGTTCCATCATCGTAAAGTAATTTGCTGCATCTGAAATCGAATACTTCTCTACTATATAGTCCGTGAAAAACAGTATGCGAACAGAGTAGTATGTCTGAATTCATAGCATTCAAAAAACAGTAAAGTATCGGATGATGTATTACTTCCGGCGAGATTCTGAAGTGCGCATACGATGGACACTTTACTATCCCATGAGGGCACAGGAGAGGATTTGTGAATGTAGTTGAAGATACGTAACTGACGCTGGTAGGTCATGTGACAGTAACAACATGCCGGATGTAGTACGTCCAAAGCCACTGGAAGGCAAGCCTGCAACCTTTAGCCAAAAAAGCGTAACGGCTAATGCTAACGCTCCGCCTCTGGCGGTTAGCAGGGAAGGAGACCAGAGGACGTTTTTTGAATGGATGTCAATGGATGAGAGGCTTCACTATGCTGATTAAACAGCTTTTGTGTGGAAATAGCTAATCATTTATTTAATCGACAGCCTGTTCGCTAATCTTCAGCATGTTTTACACTAAACAATACCTTCGTTGGGAACTATATGTAGATTTTAGCTTGATAAAAGTGTATTTTTTTAAGAGAAGGCAGACTAGGGAATGTTGTGACAGGTAGGACTCATTTACGGCATTACCAACAGCAAATGTGTCGCATTACTGTTTAACAGAACAATAGATGTTGTGTAAAAGCCACTGGAAGGCAAGCCTGCAACCTTTAGCCAAAAAAGCGTAACGGCTAATGCTAAGGCTCCGGCTGTGGCGGTACGCAGGGAAGGAGTTTTGCACGGCGGGCACTGATGTCACTGCCATTACATAATAGGCTGAGAGGTGCCGCACATGATTGAGTTAGCCTTTACGCTTTCTCCAATGGTAAGAGATACAGACCCTCTCATCTCCCTATAATATACAATCTCTGGTATGTCCGGATTTCATTCATACTATACGCATTCGTACTATATAATACATACTTTTTCAGTGGTTATGAAGTAAATCTAAATTCAAATGTAGTACCTACTCAGTACGCGATTTCGGATGCAGCNCGTTGGGAACTATATGTAGATTTTAGCTTGATAAAAGTGTATTTTTTTAAGAGAAGGCAGACTAGGGAATGTTGTGACAGGTAGGACCCATTTACGGCATTACCAACAGCAAATGTGTCGCATTACTGTTTAACAGAACAATAGATGTTGTGTAAAAGCCACTGGAAGGCAAGCCTGCAACCTTTAGCCAAAAAAGCGTAACGGCTAATGCTAAGGCTCCGGCTGTGGCGGTACGCAGGGAAGGAGTTTTGAACGGCGGGCACTGATGTCACTGCCATTACACAATAGGCTGAGAGGTGCCGCACGTGATTAAGTTAGCCTTTACGCTTTCTCCAATGGTAAGAGATACAGACCCTCTCATCTCCCTATAATATACAATCTCTGGTACGTCCGGATTTCATTCATACTATACGCATTCGTACTATATAATACATACTTTTTCAATGGTTATGAAGTAAATCTAAATTCAAATGTAGTACCTACTCAGTACGCGATTTCGGATGCAACTATTGTGTTTTTTTAAAAGGGGTTTTGGTTAAATGCCTGAAAAAGGTCTGTGGGCAAGCTCAAGATTTTATGAAATGCATCAATAATGCCCCTAGTAATTTTTTAAAGCTTTTACTTTTCATGAAAAGCAGTTGCTAACAAGTGGCTAAATGGGGCTGCAGAGGTGGTCTGTGACATTAAACACCATTATAGCTTCATTATGTTTATAGCCTAATTACACTCTTGCCAACTATTACAGAGCCCCGCACATGACATGCAAGAAAAAAAAAGTAAATCATGCGCACAATTTACTAATTCGTTCCCTCGATTTGCTAAATCGTGTGGACAGTTTACTATTTCGTTCCCTCGATTTGCTAAATTGTGTGCACGATTTACTAATTCATTCCCTCAATTTATAAATCGTGTGCACGGTTTAGCATGGGGGAACAAATTAGTAAATTGTGCTCACGAGTTAGCCTACTATTTTTTTCAAGCATGTCATGTGTGGGGCTCCGTAATAACACTTAAAGCGATAGTTCACCCAAAAATGAAAATTCTGTGATCATTTACTCACCCTCAAGTTGTTACAAACCTGTATGAATTTCTTTCTTTTGCTGAACACAAAAGATATTTTGAAGATTATGGGTAATCAAACAGTTCATGGACCCCATTGACTTCCATAATTTGGGAAAAAAATTTGGGGTACCATTAACTGTTTGGTTACCGACATTCTTCAATATATCTTCTTTTGTGTGCGATTGTATTTAAGCTTCAAAATTCATAAAAGTTGCATTAATTTGTGAAATTTATCATGATGAACAAAGACTCATAAGAATCATAAACTTTTATTGGTCAGATTGTTTTCTGCATTATTTTTTGTAGTTCTTTGTGCTCAAATCAGGCTGTTCAAGGCTTATAACCTTCAAAATTCAAACTTATTTTAAACTTTCAGACAAGCCATTTTTCAAGCCAACGTCCAAAGACTTCTTTTCTGTTTTCTTTCTTTCTTTTTATTGCTGTGATGCCTGTGGAAAAATTGCAGTAATCTAATATATACATTATATGTAAAGAACCATAATAAACAGATCCATTTTGTTTGCAGTATTTTGCACTTGACACTTGAGCTGCATTCACCTAATTAAAAATGTGTCTCTGAGTTTGTAGTCATATCATTTATCAAGAGGATGAGAGAAATGATCTTGTGCAAAAATAGCTCTGAAGATCAGCAGTTAAAGAACTTAATCCATCATGCATGCATAAAGGGAGGTCCGTCTATTAGAGAAACCAGAGATCAATGCTACCTTAGTTTTTCTGCAGTTTCTGGCTCACATAATTTGTTTCAAATCCTGGTGATGAATGAACAGAACTGCATTCATTTCTTGGTGATTTATTCAGTGTGATGACATTCAGTTTATATGATCCTTCTTGCAAAAGTGTCTTGTAAAGTGAAGTGTCCTGGATGCCAAAAGTGACAGTTTGCAGAACTGCATGCCACAATTACGTAACTCTTGACAGCAGTATTTTGAGTCTCATTATCTTTCCCAAGCATTCATGTCTGTCTTTTCGTTCTCTTTACCGGGTGTCAACATGACTTGCTAGATGTTTGAATTGATGAACATCCGTCACCAGGGGTTTTAAGCTCAGAGCACGGCTGTTGCGACCATAGTTTAACCTCCAACTGTGAAGTTAGCAGCTCATCTGAGAATAAACAAACATGGACAGACTTTTGGTTGCTAGGCATCCCAGAGCATGCAGCATGTTTGTCAGAAAGTAGACAAGTGAGTCCAGATTAAAATGTGTGTATGTTGATACATGATTGTGTGATTTGAAAGATTAAGAGAAGGAAATGTCGGCGAGGAAAAAATCTCTTTAAATTGAAACATGAATATCTGGAATCTTTTAAAGGAAGTATTCGGGATTTCAAAAACATAACAATTTACTAATGTTTCTAATATTTCCAGACTTACCATTTTATAGAAATGGAGGTTATGACAGCAAATGATGAGCTGCAGCCAGAAACATATTCTAAGCAAGTACCTGAAATCAAGCACTTTTAGCTTTTAATGCATCAGTGCTTTCTAATTAGTTTTTTACTTTTAGTTATTTTAGTACTTCAACTTACACTTTTTTTTTCGGTTAGTTGCCAAGAGAATATTTCTCATTTTCATTTCAGGCTTTTAAGTATAACATTTCCATCTAATGTTTGTATTTTATTTAATTTGAGCTTTATTTCAATTATTTAAATTACCAATTATTTTTTTAGTCTTCGACCACATTGAAAATCAGATATTTACAATCCAGTTTAAATATTCAATTAATAGTTCAAAAATAATTTAATAATATGATGATGAAGGATGTGCTAACTTTAACAAACTTTTTTTTTTTTTTTTTACCTTTTACTGAAACTAATGGCAGAAACAATAAGCCCATCTTACAGTTGTATACTTACCAACAGTCTGTTTAATCTGTTGTGACATATCTGCTGTAAAATCTGCTGATCTGACACTGATTATAAGAAGGCATCTCTTCAGCTACTTAATTCTCACACATTCTACTCAGGACTAAGATGCTTAACAAAGTGTTGACAGCATAAGTGGAGTCATTGGGTTGAGATCAGGTGGCCTTCACAGCAATAAGTGGTCTCACACCATTCAGCTTCTCTGAGTTGACGATTGCCTTTCCCAGCTGCTCCGAGCAGACAAGCCTCGGCAGAGCTCTCAGTTGGAAATAAGATAGGCTTGGTGGACAAAGAGACAAAGAGGCAAAATCACAAACCCTATGATTTTGCAGAACTGTACACCCCTTCAGGGACCCTGAGACGCTCTCTCAGCTATGCCCAGGCGGGATTGATGGAGGACAAGGTGACAGGATATGCAATAAAAGCTGATTATCTTGTAGGACACAGAGTTCACTAATGCTTACTGCAAAATTTGCAGTTATAAAGTAGGTTTTCACATTTTCTTTGTGCTACCATTGTGCTAGGATGCTCTGTGTAGTTGCCAGGGTGTTGCTAGGCAGTTGCTAAGGTGTTGTTAGCATGTTTGCTAGGGTGTTGCTTATTGGCCCACCTCAAGTCTTTGATATAACAACACAATCTCATGTCAATTAGTAACTATTTTACTTTTTGCCGAATTGGTGGCTAATTTGTATTAATTCATTTATATGATCTCATATGTACATTTTCATACAATCTGCTTATGCCCCAATGATTATTATGTTTAGGGGTTGTGTTAGGGGAGGACCTTTATACTTTTTTCTAATAATCATGGATGCCAAGGCGAAGACGAGTGGCCGAGGTGGAGCCAGGGTGCCGGAGGACTGAGGCACAGCTGGTGGGACTAAGGACCAAGGCGGAGCCGGAGGGAAGGCGTAGCCTGACTGAGCTGAAGGGGTGGAGGGATGAAGAGCAGCTGAAAGCTTGAAAGTCTGTGGCACAGGCAGAGCGACGACTGACCAAGGTGGAGCCGGAAGGACGAGGGAGTCCAAGAGGAGCTTTAAGGACAACAGACCCAGGTGGAGCTGAGCGGTCGAGGAGCCAAGGTGAAGCCAACTGGTCGATGGGCCAAAGTGTAGTGACGGGCTCGGCTGCCCAAGGTGGAGACAGGGTATTCACTTACCAAGGCATAGCTGGAGACCAGAAGACCCGAGGCGGATCCACGCAGCAAAGTGAAGTAGACAGAGGAGCCAAAGAACTGAAGGGAGCCAGCGGAAGCGGGGCCAAAGAACTGGCTGGGCAGGACCAGCAGAGACACTGGAGACTTGGAGCTGGGCAGGACCAGCAGAGACGGGAGACTACGGGGATAATCCTCTTCCAAATCCTCATTAAATATTACAGAGGCCACCCTCAGAGGTAGGAGTGTAGGCGGGGCTCCATTCCATTCCCTCAAACTCCATAAGCATGCCCACTGAGACAGACGGTGTTGTCTGCTCATGCACCTGGTCAGACTTTCCGACAGGCTTGGGCTCCAGGGCAATGATCATCTCAACCATTGTCTCTGGTGCTGGCATCGCGGCAGGCTGTGGCATAGGCTCCGTGCAGGGTGTGGGAGGCGGCTGGCTGGGCTCTGGATCCAGAGTGGGGTTGGTGATGTTCTCCTCAGTGGGGCAGATAGTGAACTGTGATCCATTGTTCACCAGCACCTACCCTTCAAATGTGACGAGATTCCCCCAAGGGCCTATCACAGGGCAAGGCGTGCCTTGGATCCGTGTAGTGAGTGAGGCACGCCAGGTCTAAAAATTTCCTCAAATTTCCAAAATGGTCCTCTAGGGTTTGCTCTTCCTGCTCTAAGTAGAGAAGGCGGACTGCTGGGAAGTCCATTATTATAGACACAGCAAAAAAAAAAAAAATGATGACCTAATAATGGACTAGGAACACAGGCAAAACGAGAATGGGGAAAAAGAAACCAAAACACAATAAAACTTAAACATAACCCTGACAATATTATCTTTATGAGTAGTTGCCATGAGCAACAGTTGATATTTAGAAATATCTGTTGGCTGAATGCCACGATTGACCAATCAGAAACAAGTGATCCAAAAAAAGCTGTATAATGTACGAAGCCCAAACATTGCATGACAAGTAATGCTCAAAAACGTAAAGGTTTTATTATTATTATTATTGTTATTATTATTGTTTTATAGACACCGATGTTTTGTGTATTGATATTAATCATGTAGCTTTTTAACTCATGTAACCAAATACTGTAGTGTACTGCATTGTGTTCAATATTTTATTTTTATTTTTCTAATTGTATTTTTCCAAAAAATGTTGGGTTCTTTGGAGAAGCCTTTAGCAATCATCTAGCTAAAGCAAACATTTATTTTGTTTATGAATTCATAATAAATATGCCTTTTCATGATCCTTCAGAAAAATTAAAGGGCCTTAAATTTCATGGTTGGTTTTCATTGAATTGTGGCAGTAATGCTTCCGATGGTATTGTTTAAAATCTGCTTGATCTACATTATTTCTCTGTTTGTGGATTTTGTTTTTCAGATCTTTAAATATCCCAGTCCAGAAATTTAATGCCCAAGCTTAGTCCTATATGGATTTACACACTGATTATATTCTTGTCATATGCATGTGCGTGCACACACACACACACACACACACAACATGCAAAGAAACATACAGATTCCCTCTTCAAAGTAATAGAGAAAATATGTAGTAAGTGGATGAACTTTATCACTTCATCTGGCATATAACCTGAACAACTGTCTGTCCTATTGTTTTGAATGCCAGAGTATCAACACAGAGAATCACAACAACAGCAAGGGATTTGATGGCCAGCACACCAAACTGCTCCTGTGGTGTCATCATTCAGTGTACAGTGGATTTGGTGTGCTATTTTTACCAGTCTGAGATATGTTGCTGAAAAAGCATGTTGCTGTTTGACTAATGCAGGTGGTGAAATTCTGTAAGCTTGCAGTTGTGTTTTTAATGCAGTCGCTCAAAGAAACATTTCACAAATTCTTTACTCATTCTTATATCATTTTAAGTCCGTTTGCTATAATTTTATTTCAGTGTAACCCTAAAAGTAGGAATTTTGTAGAATCTTTACACTGGTCTTTTACATATAGTACAATGACAGTTTATAGTGAAAATGTCTGTCAAGGCCCTATAAGCAGGACCTAAGATATTTTATATTCAATATCTTAATATTGAAAAAAAAATAGTTTTAAAGGCTCGTTTATCCCAAAAACTGTAACTATAAAGATAACTATAACAATAACTATATCAGCATCCAATGCACAAAATCGTTCTGGTTATTATAAGCACAGTGCAGTTATGTCGTAAAAATGTATTATTAATTATAATGTTCCATCACCAAAACATGTCCAATCTCCTGGAAATCCACATATTCCCATCCAACTCCAAATTCTCCAGCGTCCTAGAGACGCCTTCTATCTTACTTCAACCAAGACCAGATCATTCCACCTTGGAACCTGATTCAATGCCCGAGTGCCGAGGTAGCCAACTCCAGCGCTCGTACAAGTCGCGTTCAGGAAGACCGCTCTCTCTTCCTCCATCAAGACTGACAGCTTCCTCCATCTCTCATTCTCCTTCTCCTCAGACTTCATCTCTTACCTCTTGCTTAGACTCTTTGTCAATTCCTGCTTTTTCAAAATGGTCCGTAAACAAGCACTTTCTACGTCCAGAATCCATTTTTCATGCAGATCCTTAAAGATCCAATTATGTAATTGTTCTCAAAACATTCCTAGCCCTCCTAAAGAAAAAAATCCCTAAGAGCAAAATTTAGCAACCCTCAGTCTAGGCCAGCAACAGTGGCTGCCGAACATAGTTCCACAGCCGATCCCGCTCGCAATAACCCACATGCTCCTCTTCTGAGCGTGAGATACACACACACCTTTTTTCTCTTCTTCTTCCAATCCATTCTAGTCAAGAAGCAGATATATCAACGAAGATGCCTCTAGCTCAGCCCCCCTCTCACCTACCCTCCACGTCTACAGCCCCAGCTTGCTTGCCATCTCATACCCTCACTTCAGCAGCACCTCTTCCACCTCCTCCTCCAATAATTGCCATCTCTTCAAACTAGAAGCTCCCCTTTGTACCAAGCACATTTTGCTCTTTTTACTAGGTCATTTAAACTATGCCATGCGCATAAATCATCAAGGCCTGCCTTTCATTTGGCATCTTCTGATTCTTGCTACTGCAGCTCAAGGTCTAGATGATCTTGTTGAACTTATTCTGATGAATCAGTCACCTTTATGGGGCTTTGACAGGTGAACAGAAACCATTTCCTACTATTGTGATAACCAAACAACAGTCCATTGCATCAACAAAGGCTGTTCTCATGTTCCAAAAAACACTGATTCCAGAATAAACTAAAAATTGTCCTCACCAGCTCCAGCATCCCCACAAAAATTTTTTTTCTTCCCACTCTTTCTGCCACCACAGCAGCCCAGAACACCATCAGAACACCAAATTTAAATGCTTGGCCTCCCACACTTTCAGATCAAACCTCTTCCACATCAGACAAGCCCACCAAACTCTCACATCCACATAAGCTCAAAAAAAGGGACACAACTTGCTGCTTGCCAAGCCCCACTGGCCTCGTATCATCCAGATGCAACACAGCCTTTCCCATTCGAATCACAGTATGGGCCCTCCCATTCAACTGCAGTGAGAGCTTTCATGTCTTAGATATTTATCATGGGCCCCCCCGTTCGAAACGCAACGTGGGCTCTCCCGTTCGAATCGCAGTGTGAGCCCTTTGTTTGGGTACAGTGGGCTTTCTCCCTTTCTGAATTGCAGTGTGATCCTTGTGTCCTAGTCCATGGAGGCTCTCCGGTTCAGATTGTAGTGTGGGCCCTCCTATCCGAACAGCGGACTGGAGGAACCTGGATCATCATCATCATCATCATCATCATCAAGCTGAGGTTTAGGTTCAGACAAGAACGCGGGTTGCCTCGTGCACAGCTATGGCATATGACACAGCGCTTCCCACAAGGCTATAGCTCTTACATAACAGATTATCAGTTCTTATGTCTTTGGGTCATATTTCTCACCGATTTCTGCTCATTCTATAAACAGATAAAGTAGCACAGTAAAGATTACATTTACGTGACTGCATTGTTGAGAGAGCGATTGCGTGTGTGAATTAATTCTACTTGGCAGCTCCTCTACTGAAGCTGTGGGATTTAGTAACTACGAAATATATGTTAGAACTTTTCAGTTTCTACTTATATATTTCATTGATAAATCACAGAACAGTGTTGACAATACATTTCTGCGCTACTGAATGTTTCTGTGTGAGCGGGTCCTGTCGGCCGACTGCAGGGTGAAAGAATTTGGAACGCCCAGCCAGGAGAGCTATCGCAGCGTCCAACGGGAGTTCAGTACTCACGGCATCGGACGGGTAAGCCTCGCTGGCAGGCGGACGGAGAGTAAGGCATAGATGTTCGAACTGGAGGCTCTCGCGGTGTCTGACTGGAGATCAAGACTCACTGCATCGGACGAGTAAGCCTTGCCAGACAGAGAAAACAGTAAACATGGAAGCTTGACTGGGAGAGCTCTTGTGGTATCCGCTGGGAAATCAATACTCGCTGGACGGAGAAGGAGAAAACATAGAAGCTCGACTGGGAGGGCTCTCACGGCGTCCGACGGGAGACCAAGGCTCACGGCATCGGACTGGTAAGCCTCGCCGGACAAAGAAAGAAAACATAGATGCCCAACTGGGAGGGCTGTCGCTGCAATCCCTGGGAGATCAATACTCGCTGGAAGGAGAAGGAGAAAACATAGATGGTCAAACGGGAGGGCTCTCACAGCATCCGATAGGAGATCAAGACACACAGCATGGGTTGTCTGGCGTCGGGATGGGTGGGCTGGGATCTTTGGATCACTTTGATCAGGAGGGAGATTTGAGAATAATTTATCTTGGGGAAGGGAGCGCCGTACATCAAAATTGGACGCCGCTCAGGTAGCCTTTGATGGACCTGACTTGGAGGTCTTTGACACTGCTAAGGTAGTAGATGAAGAAGGTGATTGAAAGGAGAGAAAAACTGGGAAATAGCGTGCTTTATGAAAAGTGGAATGCTTTAAAACATCTCCATGCTGTCGCATAGGATTGGAGGGTTCTGGGGGAAACTGCTTGGAGGATGGTGTCTAGCGATGCGCCGAGGAGGGGTTTTAACGGGTGGGTTACAGGAATATTAGTGCTGAATAGTGAGGTACTGGAGTTGGGAATTGGTCTGCCTCTGGAGCCAGCATCCTGAATTTCTGAGACAGAAACCGAGACAGAGAGTCAGCGATTTAATTTTATGACCCGGGGACATGTTTAGCAACTATGGTAAATTGATCGCATGCTGAGATCCAGATTAGACGTCTTAAAAATGGCATCAGAGCGAGTGAATTGGAACGGCCTTTATTAATGCACTGGACTGTTGCTTCATTGTCGCAATGCACTAAAATACTGCTAGCAGTCCATTCTTTTGCAATTGGAGGCAGCCTGGCACTTGCTTGTGCTGCTGGAGCTGCAGGCCACTGAAAGGGGGAGGGGTTAGCGGTAGTCGCAGAAAGGTGATAGAATGCCTGAGCCTGTGCCGCTTCCGGAGGCAGCCTCACGCTAGCATCTGCTACAAGAGCTGGAGGCCACTGCAAAGGAAAGGGGTTGGAAACAGCTGGAGGAAAAAACTGAGAGGCTGAGGCTGAGCTGCATATAGTGCTGCGGCAGGAAGAGCCGTGGTGAAAGGCTGAGCCGAAGCAGGAGGCATGTGAGGTCTTGTAGCGGAGGAATCTGGGGAATCTGCCACTGCGGCCCGACGCTCGCAGAGCGCCGGATCTTGTGCGTGAGGAAGGTGATGGTGTTTGGCGAGGTGAATTCTGCCTATTGGCCGCCTTGGAGGGTGGGGTGGAGTGGACCTAGGAGAGAGGTTGGCTGATTGCAAGGTAACATATAGTTTGTACATATTTGCTTTGGTCATCCTGCGCAAAGGCTGAATGTCATAATTAATCAGCTTTTGCCTCAGACTCAGTACTGTCCACTTTCCAATAGGCGGAATCGCTGGCACGGCTGAACGATAAGAGGACGCCAGGGAGGAAGCTGGAATTCTTGCCGGTGGTGGCCAGGGTAGGCCTCGGCGTCTTGGCGAGCGAGTGGCTGCTCAAGCAGGCCGGCGCCCACGTGATGAAGCCTGGGGCTCGGTGGCGGTATCAGGTAGAGAAGGAGTGGTCCTGGGGCTGGCAGATTGTGGCAGAGGATCCAGAGAAAATTTGGCCTCATCATCAGATTGGAAGAGTTGAATTTGAGACATCGTAGCATCGGTTGAACCAAATGCTGATAAACTGTCAAATGAACGGTAGTAAGACTGTTGTATATATACACCTCTTGTCGTTAACGAGTTGATTAACTGAATGCTCTCCATTCGTGTTAATTAGGTTAATTATCGGAACCTGCTCCTCCCAAACTTTGTTAATAAAACATTGTGTGTTGTCATCAAGGCTTTCGCAGCCGCTTTTAAGCAACTGCAGTGCCTGACCAAGGTGGCTGGTCTCATCTTGCGGTACTTTGATGGCATATGATCGTAAGGCGGCTGCAGTGCTGATCAAAGTCAGACAAATTTTCTAACCAGAATGCAGAATGCTTTTGTCAGGCGGCAGCTGATCTTTGCAGCGCCGCATGAAGCCGAACAAGCCTAATGTGTAATGTGCTGATTGGTTTATTGTCATGTCATGTGGTTATGAGTTCATGTTCTTATTGGTTTGTTTTGTCATGTGATACTCTGCTCTGCTCTCATTGGTTCATTGTTCATTGCTTTCAGATGTTTAATCTGCTGTTGGTGAGTTTCTGTTTCTGTTCAAGTTTAGTTCATGTTATTTCAAGTCACGCCAAGCCAAGTCTGGCTTTGTCAAGTCTTTTTTTAATTTTTTTATCTGTTTTCAATAAACTGCACATGGGTTCAGTTCAACTTGCCTTCAGTGGACTTCCGTTATAGCGCGTTACCATGCAGCAGCGCATTAGTTTAGAACAGCGATTAACTTACAATAAGTGTACAATAAGTTGTTTAAAACGTGCATTCACCCAATCGATACTGAGCATCCAGATGGTATAATCAAACATATCTTGTGGAGCGATCTCGGAGTATGCATTTATTTGTCATTAACAGTTGTAAGGCGCATAAATGAAGACTTCGTAGATTTCTTATCCCTGTTGTGCCCTCTATAGGCCATGATCAGAGTTAGACAACTGTGCAGAGAATTCCGGACCGAGAACGGTTTGTAATCGTGTCGTGCCGTACCAGGCTCAAGTGGAAACACAACTGGAACTGTTCCTTACCATTCTAAGAACCGTTCGGCCCGACAGTGGAAAAGCGGCTATTTATGGCAACTACTGCCACCTGCTTGGATCATGTCTTTCCCCGCTTGCTGTTCAAAAATTAATCAGCATTTTTTTGGGGGGGGAGGGGTATATCTAAGCTCAAGTTGAAGCTGCAGAAAAGAAAAAGATTATCAAAGAATAACAACTTAATTTTGTCTGTTCCTCACCCAAATTTATCATAAGAAAATATGATGTCACTTTATAAGTCAACAGATCAGACTACCTCTATTGGAATATTGGTTTTATTGTTTGTTATGTGGTAGGGGGACACTAAGACCTGGGGGAGAATTGTGTGAGGCACGACCGGAAAGGGTGTTAGGATTAATAATTTTCACACAAATTAGACCAGGTGAAAATAACTATTTTAAAGGAAGATAAATGTTCAGAAGAGTAGAATGTGAACGGGAAGATGGGCTGATTGTTCAGGAGCAGGCTGATGATGATTATAGCTGTGGATAGTGCAAGGTACTAAGACAAGGACTGGCACCGACTGTTATCTGTTTATTTTAGTCTAGTATTCTACTGTGTTTATTTAATGTGGTGTTTTAATGAGTTTTGAACTCATTGTTAATAGTTTTTTAGTGCTCAGCATGTCGAGTCCCTCTTTTCGATAATGGGCCTACGTGTATTAGGAGGTAATGACATATAGCATGAGAAGGAATGGTGACTGCTGAGTTGTTTGTTTAAATGTTTTTGTGTTTCTTTTTAGGTTTTCCCAGGCAGTTGCACTCGAGGGGCAGTGGGCGAATGTGCAGTGTTTTTGTGGATGTAGTGGTTTGGCGTGAGAGTTTTCACATAGTACGTAAATGCTGTGGTAAATTAATTCTTGGTTTTGAAGTATTAACTTTTGACTCTCCTTATTCCTCAGTGTACTGCCTGGTTTGTGTTTTCTTTTCTTTTGTTTATTAGGTTTTTTTTTTAATGTGTCCATGCTAAAGTGTATTTTGGTGTTCTTCATACTGTGTAAAAGCTTTTGTACCAAAACTGCTGGTTAATTCTATACATAATATACCTGTGAGCAAGGTTACAGTTATCTTGACAGATGTGGTCACAATGAACTTTTTGGAAAAATATAACAGCATACAAGTTTTCAACAACATATGGGTGAGTAAATATTTTTGGGTTGAACTATTTGTATAATTTTTTTCATGCTTGAAATCAGGATGGGAAGCTAAATGTTCTGTGAATGTAATTTTATTTCCATCTCTTTATTTTAATAACAGACATCTACAGTAAATAATTTGGCAAATAACACTCTTTTGGCAATTAACGTGGCAAAGAACAGTTCTATACACCCTCGAGTTCCTCAGCACAATAGGAATGTGGGTTCATTTCGCATTTGAGTCCATAATGCATAGAGAAGATATCATACTCCATGCCGGCGTCAGTGCGACCAGCCTACATGTGTGAGTCAGCAGGGGCTCTGAGTCAGACACTGCTAACACACTCATAATGCAAAGGCTGTTTTAAAGGGTATCAAGAGCTCACAGCCAACATTCGTGCACGGGAGATAAAGATACAGAGGTGGAGAGAAAGAGATAGAGAGACCACAAATCAATACAAGTCAGTAATTATGGTCAGTAATTAAATAAGCAATCTCTGATTCACTTTGTACAATATGATGAAACCATAAACATTTCTTATTTCACATTTTTAGTCACAATACATCTTTGTACTCTCATTGTATCAATAAATCAAACACTTGAGAATGAGAGAAACTTTTAGCTAAAGTTTTTCCAGTCCGACAGTGTTCAAAGGACTAGTTCCTAATCCCAAAAAACGATACGGATGTTCATTGTGAAAACCGCTTTAGGGACAGAAAATGGCCTCTCCGTAACACTGTCATCTTTGTCTTCAGCAGGAGACTTTTCTTCCTCGGTGCAAAGGCTCAGAAAGGGCTTACTTTGTCCATCTCATTTCAGCGTTTCATCCTCAGGCATTCGCTACAGGTTTGAGATCATCCAACAGTACGGCTATTTACAATGCATAAAGAGCATTCACGGCAAACCGATTATCTTCGACAAACCTTGATCCAAGATGTATAGTGCTGGCTTTGTTACTACATATGATCTCAGTTCATATAAAAAAGTCCGGCTCATTGAAGTGTGCACATTTGAGTAATATACAGATGGACATTGTTAAAATAGCACAATTTTTTTTTTTTCAAAACCGATGGTCCCTCATGAATACAAAAGTTAAAAACCCAAGCATGAAATATTTAACTACTGATGATGGTGTTACTGTTCATATGTTCAGTTGGACACACAACAGCAATAACCCACAACCATATGTGTTTCAGACATAAAAAAACAACAAGAATGTACTGTAAGTGATTCAAAACTTACAAGTAATTGGGCATCTGTTTATATAATCTATTAAAGTGTGCTTTTTCATATAAGCAGTGAAAAAATCTATTTCCTAATCACTTTTTGTGTTATTTCCCAGTAAAAATCATTAAACTAAGATAAATTAGCTTGAATTAAAATTGTGTAAGATAATAAGACCTGTTTTCGTAGAATATATGATAGATTATTATCGGTCATATGCATTCCAGAAGCTTAAACAGTGAAGCATGGTGCTTGCAACACCAAGGCCAGGGGTTCCATAAAAAGTATACCTTGAATGCATACAAGTCACTTTGAATAAAAGCATTTGCCAAATGTGTAAATTAAAATAAATGTACTTTTTATCCATTTTGATTTTTTATTTTTTTTTGCTTTAAGAATAAATACAAAATTTACTGAAGTTCATGATTAAAATGAGGAAAAAAATTTTTTGGCACATTGTTTGTTTCTTGTTTTAAGGGGATAGTGAACGAAAATTGGTGAATAAATGAATTTTTTCGATGAACTATCCCTTTAACATAAACCTCATACAATTACGTTTGATTTATGATTAAAACAGTAAATCAAATATTTATCTCAGTGAAAAAATATTAAGTTTTAAGGAGATTTAGAATTTATTTTACTGGAAATAAGACAAAACAGCATTTGAGAACATGATTTTTTGCAGTGACAGTATCAGCAGCACAGTCTGTGATCCACAGCTGAAAAAAAAAAAGCTCATTGATCAATAATAGAGTTCTTTACCCTCGTCTAATATTAGACTGACTACGTGTGTAAGCACATCAAAAACAGTCCTTCACCATGAAATGAAAGTCAATCTGAGAAATGTGATGACTTGAATCCCAGAGATAAAAGATCAGAAGCATCTCTTTTGAGAAAGAAAACTTTGGCAGCGAACAAATCTTCTAAGCTTACAGCTAAAGCAACTTCAGAATTAGAAAAGCGAGTCATTACGCTTCTCACATTATGATTTCGTTTGTCTCATACATTGAGTGCATCTACTCATTTGGCAACATTTGGAAAAA
The DNA here is from genome assembly GCA_003731715.1 of Anabarilius grahami. Classification (NCBI taxonomy): domain Eukaryota; kingdom Metazoa; phylum Chordata; class Actinopteri; order Cypriniformes; family Xenocyprididae; genus Anabarilius; species Anabarilius grahami. Next base: position 2,673,827 of record RJVU01059333.1, on the reverse strand, counting down.
GGTCTTTTGCATGCCTGTGAATATGGCACCACCCACTTATGATTTTATGTATATTAGCCTCCTGCTCTCTGTTCAACACTTCACTGTTAAAGTAACATTTCAATATTTCAAAAACAAAACTTCACAGTACACATTGATACTTCACAGTATCACATATCCAAGCCATGTAAGCTACTTAACAGTGATATTATCAGCAGTTAATCAGTACAGTAAAACATTATCAGCAGTAACGCACTCTTGGTATGTTTGTTTTTCAGTAGCAAGTGCACGTTGGTCACTATGGGGTCCAACATAGCATGGTAAAATATGAATGCGCAAAAAATCATCCAAATGAAAGGCAAGTTGTCTTAAAATACATACTATACACATTACATTTACAGTACATAGACATTTTGCACAACATAAGTTCTGTAAACACTGCATAGATGTCTCTAGCACTAACATTTACACAATAACCAATGATATAAATTAAGCATAAAAATCTCGGTTCTCATTAAACAGATGTCCTATATGATGTCATGAAAACAACGAAATTTTAAAGGGATAGTTCACCCAGAAATGAAAATTCTCTCATCGACACGAAAGAAGATACTTTGGAAAAATAACTTTTGTGTGTGTTATTTTGGACCCCACTGACTTTCTCTGTATAGGCAAAAACACTTAGCAAAATATCTTCTTATGTGTTCCAATTAAGAAAGAAAGTCATACAGGTTTGGAACAACAATAGTGTGAGCAAATAATGGCATTTAAATGGATTTTGTTCATTTTGATCAACCTAAATATGTTTCTATTGATATATAAATAAGTACTTATTAAACTCGCATATTAAAATGCATTATTTGCATCATTTTTGAGTGAACTATCCCTTTAAGTGCATTTTTACATCCCTTTAAGTACATGTATTTATTAAACTCTAAATGCATGATTTGCATCCAAAATATCATTTACAAAATATCTTCTTTTGTGAAGAGAGAAAGTCATACAAGTTTGTAGGTGAGATTTAAATGACATTTAAATGGATTTGTGCATTTGGTCAAAATAAATATGTTTCTTTTCAAATAAATACATACTTATTAAAGGGTTAGTTCACCCAAAAATGAAATTTCTGTCATTAAGTACTCACTCTCATGTCGTTCCAAACCCGTAATATCTTCTCCCATAGAAAGCAACAAAGTTACCACATTCAAGGTCCAGAAAAGTAGTGAAGACATCGTTAAAATAGTCCATGTGACTACAGTGGTTCAACCTTAATGTTATGAAGCGTCGAGAATACTTTTTGTGCGCAAAAACAAAACAAAAATAACGACTTTATTCTACAATTTACTCTCTACCCTGTCATTGTAATATGCAGTTTACATAGAAGACACATTGCAGAGCTTCCAGGTTCTACGTCAGAACTGCAACTCATTATTGGCTGGCTCCTGCGTCATCATCACATGCAAATGTCATGGTGGTCACGAGAACAGCGTCAGCCAATTCTGAGCCGGCATTCGGACTTTAACACGGAAGCGCTGCACTGCGTTCACTGACAGGGAAGAGACAAAATTGTTGAATAAAGTTGCTATTTTTGTTTTGTATTTTGCACACAAAATGTATTCTCGTGGCTTCATAACATTAAGGTTGAACCACTGAAGTCATGTTGACTATTTTAACGATGTTTTACTATTTCTCTGGACCATGAATGTGGGAGATTAAAAAAAAAACGGATTTCATCAAAAATATCTTAATTTTTGTTCCGAAGATGAATAAAGGTCTTATGGGTTTGGAACGACATGAGGGTGAGTAATTAATGACAGAAATTTCATTTTTGGGTGAACTAACCCTTTAAACTCTAAAATGCATGATTTGCATCATTTTTGGGTGAACTATCCATTCAAATGTATTTTGCGCATTTTCGTCAAAATCTGCTTTCCTAATAAATATGTACTCATTAAACTCTAAAATGCATGATTTGCATCAAGGTTAATAAACACATGAAACCGAACACTAAGTAAATGTACAGCTACTTTGGGACATTTTACAAAAATAAAAGTCTGTAAGTGCTCACAACAGACCCTCATTTGAATTAAGTTACACGAAGCTCATTATTGTCAAGCAACTTTCATTAAGCTGGTCCAGTGGTTTAGGTGCGGATTAACCCCAATACCATTTGTCAAGATTGTTAATTGCCTTGTACTCATTGTGCCTTCTGACGTAATCGCAGGCCAGACACGTGTGTTCAGCCCAGAAGTATGCCTTTTTAACCTTAAAGTGTTTACGCCAGTCAAAGTACTTCAGGTAAAGCTCCTCGTTTTTGTCAAGGAACAGGAGGTAATCAGCCAGCTCCTTCGGAGACGGGAAGTCATCGACGTGGATAAAAGCGTTTCCCTGCACAAAGTTCTGATAGTTCTCCCTTGGTGGTCCTAGCACCACAGGTACGGTGCCGACGGAAAGTGGATTGTACAATTTCTCAGTGATGTAGTCTTTGTGAATCGAGTTTTCAAATGCCAAATAGAACTTACAGCTGGCAATTGTGGGGAAATAGTCCTGGTCGGAAATATACTCACCAAAAGCCTGTCCGTATGCATGAACCTCGATGTGCTTGTACAGTTCATTGTAGTATTTCACCCTGACGTGATCTGGGTTCCAATTGCTGACGATCCAACAAATGAGCTTGTTCTTGCTTGGCGGCACGAAGTCCTCCTCTCCTTGGGCTGCGACAATCGATCCATAAGGCACTTCTATATCAGCATCCTGCCGATAGTTTAGAGTTAAATTAAACAAGTTTTCAATTCCAGGTAACTGAGATGAATGCGACGGTGACTCGAAGTTCATCCAAATCCATCTCTGCAATTTGGGCCGATAAGCCGGCGGCATGTTGGAGAGGTCGCTGGTGATGTCCCTGTGATGTATGACGACAGCGTCAGATTTGTTGTAAAGGTTTCGGTCGGCGGTGATGAAGCAGCCATCGATACTGAACAAAGAGCTGCAGACGTTTAGGTCGTAGGTTTCGCCAAAAGGCCAAAGCCAAACCAGGATTGTGGTCTGGTTCTGTTCGCTTCTGGTTGAAAGGAGGCTTTTCACTCGGGCTGTGGATGTTTCCGACTCGACGGGGCCTGACAACCAGCTCGTAGATGGTTTAATGTACATTAAAAACAGAGTCACAAAGCATCCCAATAAAAAGATACCAAGCAGGAGGGGTCGTAGGATTCTATAAGTTGGTGTAGATGGCATACTCTGGCCTTTAAACAGGAAACAGATAATGGTGGGAAGGCAAAAAAAAAAAAAAGGTTATCGGTCATTATATGAAACAGTTTCAGTTTGATTTTGAAGTCATTTCTTTAAAAGGTTAGTTCACACAAAAATGAAATTTCTGTCGTTAATTACTCACCCTCGTGTCGTTCCAAACCCGTAAGACCTTCATTCATCTTCAGAACACAAATTAAGATATTTTGATGAAATCTGAAAGCTTTCTGAGCTCCCTATAGACAGCAAATTTAAGGCCCAGAAAGGTAGTAAAGACATCGTTTAAAGTGACTACAGTGGTTCAACCTTAATGTTATGAAGCGATGAGAATACTTTTTGTGCACAAAAAACAAACAAAAATAATGACTATTGGCCGGCTCCTGTGTCAGCATCAAACGCATGCCTCGTGTTGCTCACATGAACAGCGTCGGCCAATACTGAGCCGGCATTCTGACGTAGAACCGGGAAGCACTGCACTGTGTTTACAACGTGAACAGCATGCAGTAGGAGACTGACAGGGAAGAGAAGAAATTGTTGAATAAAGTTATTTTTGTTTTGTTTTTGCGCACAAAAAGTATTCTTGTCGCTTGATAACATTAAGTTTGAACCACTGTAGTCACATGGACTATTTTAATGAAGTCTTTACTACCTTTCTGGGCCTTGAAATTGGTAATGACATTGCTATCTACAGGGAGGTCAGAAAGCTCTCAGATTTCATCAAAAATATCTTAATTTGTGTTCCAAAGATGAACAAAGATCTTATGGGTTTTTGGAACGACATGAGGGTAAGTATTCAATGACAGAAATTTGATGTTTGGGTGAACTAACCCTTTAGACAAATAAAGTGTTAATGAATTGCATTGTGCCATCTTAAGCTAAATTAATACATTTTAATATCCTAAAACTGCTGTTAAATATTTTCTAAACTGTCAGCAACCAGTAGTGTTCCAGCGGCCATATTAGTATTCCCATCCACCACAGACAATTCTTTGACCTAAAATGACCCGTGTGCAGTCGGATAGGATAGGACATATTTCTGTAAATAAATGATTACCTTGCATGATTGGTGTGTTTACTGCACGCTGCCAAAACAGGTGATTGATGATAAAAAATATAGCCTATTTCTGTATGTAAATAATTATGCAGAATATATAAGTATTAATATATTACATTCAAACTCAAGGTCTTATACCATGCATCATCTTGCTCGGAGCAGCAGAATAAATGTTTGGAAACAGCCAGTGTTATTTCTCTGAATAATGTGAAGCATATATATTATTATATTATATTAACATTTTCTGGCTTTTTACTGCTAATTCAGTTTTTAATACGTTATTTGTTAATTTTACGAACATTTAAGTTGTTATATTAACTGCTTTCAATACAAGCTGCATGTTAACTGCAATATTTAACAAAATATAATGTACAGTTTAAAGTTACTGTACTAATAAAAACATTATCTAATGCAACATAATTACATAACTACATTGACTGTACAAGGTGAATTAATTTGCACATACCTTAAAAAAAGCATTTAAATCTATTCAGATTTCAAAACAAGCTCTTTGACATTTGCAATACATATATGTTGTGTCTTGTCTGTCAGCTGATCATATGTATGCTACTGTAATGAAGATTTTAGTCCTCGACTAAATTAGCACTTACATGTCTAGGACGTTTGCGTTGTAAAACTGTACAAGGATACTTCAGATATTAAAATACTGTCTGGTTTACTCACTGAAATCGGATTATTTATAGACAGTAGAAGATGGGTGGGTATCCAAATATGACATTGTAAGACTTACCGAATAGTTCCAAAATAGTTTATGAAATAGTTAATTACTTTAGAAAGAAAAAATATGATTAATATATATTTACCATCATGAAAAAGTCAGCTAATCACAAGCACTGAGAAATCCAACGTATATGCAAAGTAAATAATCTTAAAAATTCACCTGACAGATTTGCTGATATCCAAAAGGTAAAATGATTATATGTTCCAGGTTCTTCTTTTTACTACCAGAAGAATGTCAGTCTTAAAATCATAGGTCTTCTCATGAGGGAAAAAGACAGAGAATTGATTACATCACTATACAATCAAATCACTGACTTTAAAGCTGAATATCAACACTTTGTGTGGAAACGGTGTAACCAAACATTTTAGATTGGGGGAACCAAATTCATCATAGGAAACTCTATATTTATTGACCACTGTTCAGGTGGTACCGTGGCCCTGTTAATTGAATTGTCCAAAATAATTCTGGATCATTGCAAAGAACATTCAGATAATCAGTTTTACACATATGAACACTGCCATCTTCAGGATGTCAAGAGATAATAGAACCAAAAGGCCTATTTACACCAAATATTCATAACATCAATGACAGTTTTATGATCTGAAAACATTAGATTTTGTTTTTCTGTATACAGAATCCATTTTTTGTACCAGTTTCCTACATTCCCATACTGCTAAAGGTGTGCACACATTTTATGCACATTCTTCAAAAGCTAACCAATGTCTTCAACTTAAACCAATAGTATACACCATTAAAAAGCAAATACACATTCAATTAACTTACTCAGTAAAATTCAATGAACTGAATAAACAACTTAGCTGTACAATTTCACATGCAGGGACTGTGAAATGTGCCAATAAACAAATCTTCACGCTTCCACTTAATAACATCATGTTCTATTTAACTTCAAATCTCTAACATATTTAATCTGACAGATATTAGTGAATTAATAATGGAAGAAATCAATGAACAAACTGATGGCTGACTATAAACTTAGTTGTGTGGACTAGAAAATAAAAGCATGTATGGATCTCAGGGAGTAATAAAAACATGACAATGAAAATGACATTTTCTATAGCTATATAATAAAGTGATTTAGGGTTCTCATATGCCAATGCCCAGCTCGTGAGATAATCCCTATCTAATACACCTGTTTCATATTTATATTGCATTTCAGCTGTGGGGTTTTACATCTACACCATACTGTGGTTTAGAAATGAGCTTTGTGTCATCTACATAGTGTCCATTTACCATTAATCCACATGTGGACATAAGAGCTGTTTAAAAGGTTTATCAGTGCATTTGTGACTCAATCATCTTATATCACAACAAAACCTCTCTGCAAATGAGCAGGACACATAAGGCTTCATGGAGATTATACACCTGTTAAATCAAACATTGGACACATCCAGTACATAATAGAATGTAATTACTACAAATGCATGATACATTTCTGAAGGTAGTAAAGAAGTATTTCTGAAACCCTTAGGGGGATTTAAATGTCCTGAGGGGAGGGTCTTTTAATAAGCAAAGTGTTTGGCATATCCTGTTTCCTAAGCGCTAACTATTGCACATTTCATATTTTTGGCCAACAATACACATATAATGCATGATCCTGTTAAAGTAAACAGAGGATGCATGTTTGTGTCTCTCTGGGAGTCTTCGAAAAAGAAAGCCATTTGTTTTAAATGTATTGTGATGTATTTGGGACACAGAGTTGCACGCTGCTATAGTTGGCTTGAGTGTTCACGTCTAATAAATAGATGTGGATGAAGGACATGAAGATAAAAAGAAGATGCAAAATCCTTAAATATAAAGCATTTGTGTAGCTTATGTAGTAGGCTTTATGAATTCGTGTCTATCCAATCAGTGACATGATGTTAATACAGGCTATTTCATCTAAAATAGTGTTTCTGCTGTTCATAAAATCATAAATGAATATGGTACCGTGCAAGGTGATGTGCTTTCACCAGTGATGCTGAAGGTCATCTTAAAACAGACTGTCACATCTGACATTTTACTATGCGAAAATATGGCCATTCTTTCATTATGACATGCTCTCTCTTTATACCATCTCGACTGCTTTGTCTATTTTAAGCAAAGCCGCATCCAAAAAGGACGCATGAAGCACCCCATGAGAATGAATGTCCCTGCGCTCGTGCCTTGATTAATTATTATAAATCAAAAATCCCCAAAGAGATGAATGAAAAAATGATGGTGCACGCAGTGCGTGATATTTAAAGCCTCTACTCGTGTCGTGCAACATATGCAAAGCATACAGGTAACCTTCATATCGGTAAATCGTTTGTCTCACCTCTCCATCAGCAATCATCCTTGAGGAAAAGCCACATCATGCGCTTCTTTTATTTACATCCCACACACTTTGCATATCGGAATGGTGCTGAAAAATCTCCGATGGAGGCAATATTTGGATAGGATGCACCTGAACCCATAGCCTTCGCGTCAGAGCATCACTGCATATTGCAATGTGTCCGCAATGATGACAGACTCAAATCAGCGCGTGCAAGACAAAACACGTACGAACCTATGGGTAAGAAACGGAGAGTGCGAGCAAGTGCGTCGCTGGAAAAGACGCCATGTAACGCCGTGTGATGTGATGTAGAATAATGTCCCCCTCCCCACATGCGCCCTGATACCTTTCCAGTGCCCGTGCTGTTCATATGCATGGATGCAATAGATTTAGAGTGTGCGGTTAATATATGCAAATGATGGAATGCATACAAATGCATTGGATGGGAAATGAAATATGCAATAGTGGCGTTAGACTGGATTATGTATGTACTCAAGGATTATTCCTTTGTTCATCATTGCTGTTTGGATTCAGTGGTTTAGTTTGCAGCCTGTTCCAGTCAGCTGTGTATTAGTTAGCCTATACATAAGTGCATGTGATGTATGAACATTTTTTAATAAAACGTTTAAAAAACACATGGATCGAATAATCAGTGCTAATTTAATAATTTATTGTCTAAAAAACTGATTGTTTGATAAATACGCAATTACACAAACATTTAATTGGGCAAAGGATGACACTCTAAAAAACACTGGGCAAACAACAACCCAAGGGCTGGGTAATGTTGGGTTAATTGCAGCATAATGTGTTGATTTAACTAAGCAATGGGTTGATTCATTTTTACTATAATACTAGCTTCTTTTTTATTATTTTTTTTAAATACTCCACACAACCATGGTTTGCATGATAATTCCTTTATTTTCAATCATATTTTATAGTATAGCATATTTTATATCATTTTTAATACATGGGTCAATGACATGACAGGTAATTTTTTTGTCCAAAGGCCTTAGTAACAATAAAAAACAAAGATATGACATCCAAAGTATGTAAGGTAGTACAACTAGATCTCTTTTATTGAATCCAAAAGGTTTTAATTATATTTTGCTACATATAAAGGTATTTTAAAGATTTGAAAGTGTCAAAAGGTCATCGGTTTAACCGTGCAAAGGCCAATACAGCCATTTTATTTGTGATCAAAATATCTTAAAATGTAATAAATGTATATATTTTTTATTCTGGTATCATTTTATAACATCATATATCAACATAGTGCAAAATGTGTAGAAGTTGTTGCTTTGTTATGAGAAAGAATGTCCGGAAAAATGAATTTCATTAATGTCATTTGGAGTAACCAATATAAAGGGACCATTTTGGATCAAGTCATGCGGTCAATATCATGTGGGATCTGACATCATTCAGACACCTGCAAAGGTCCACATGGTCGTGAAGCAAAGTAACTAACTCTCTTTTAACTATTTGAAAAATTCATGTTTTTACTTGCTCATACACATGTCCCGAAACATCAGGTCATTCGGTATAACCGCTATAAAACAAGGAAAATGTTGTAATATTTAAAAAACTTATACTAAATATAAAATGTTTGATTGTCATTTTAGCTAGCTAGATATCAGGCTGTTAGCACTGTTTGAAAATATCGTCATTCGGTATAACCAAAAGTGTCATTCAGTAAAACCAAATGACTTTTTTGGTGACAAATTTTGTCCATCTTGTAAAAAATGACAAAAGCAGTGCTAATTGATTATTAAAACCAAATAATCTCATTGTTAGCACTTAATAAAACTTCAAAATCAATTATATCTCCATTATGTTTTGTTTTTTTACACTTTTAAAAACCTTATTTGTCACTGACCCACATAATGCCTACATTTAAGCTCGATTAACAAATATTAGAAAAAAAATAAACATTTACAAGTAATTCAAGTGTAAACGACCAGTCTCTGTTGTCCTGTTTCCACCGCTGGATCTCGTGCCGGAGATGGCTCACGTTCGGCAGGGAAACTGACAACTTTAGACCACCGCCTGCGTTTCACTCGTGGCTGTGACTGGCTCCATAACCTGTCCATAAATAATCACTGTACAATTCTGAGCACATATTTTAACACCCTAAGTATTTATATTCTGTATCTTTTTTAATAAAATTATAAAATTTTATGCAAGGCATCAGGCGTTTACATCACGCGAAAAGACCTATGCAACACTCGTTTAGGTGACTCACATCGCGCCCCTGTATATTGCTTTGCTCACCCAGAAAAAAAAAATAACCCAAGATTTTAGAGTGCACAGGCAATTCATATAATTAAAGCTTTCAGTCAGACTATCTCTGAATGCAATTTGATGAGTTTAATGAGCCAGGATTTCATAAAGGAGTAAATAGACATGCAAGCCAAACAAATGCACTCAATCTCAAAAACAACAAAACCAATTGTGGCCCAATTAGGCACTATTCAAGAGTAACAATTCCTTAAATATATTAAATTTTATATTCCTCATTGCTGTTTGAATCCATTGCAATGCACAGAAAAAAATATTTAAACTACCGATAAATATATACGCATATGATGTACGAAAATGTGCAACACAATGATTTTAAATAATTTATTGTTCTTTTAATAACTCCCATTAATATAGTTAATAATAAATTAATGATTCAATTAATTCTAATGCCATGACCATCACAGGCAATTATTTTGGTCACACTTTATATTAGGTGTGTTTAATGTTATGCACTTACATCAAAATTTAAAGCATGTGACAAAGTGCACTTATTGTAATGTTCATGAATATCATATGTGAATCTTGACTTTTTACAGAATGCCAGTTTAAAATGCATATTTCAAAATAAATGTAACCCATTTAAATTTTAAGCTAAGTACAGAGTAGTTAAAAACATCTAGTATAAAGTAGGACTGTTATTTTATGTACAGCTTCCATGCGGAACATCTCTGATTGCAATTTAGCATTAATAATTGATGTGTTTAATCAGTCAAGTGGTCATATAGAGTGGTAAAAGACATGTAAGTAAAACAAACTGCACAACTCAAACAGAACAAAATTAAACAAACCATGGCCTTATAGTACTACTTATGGGCAATATTGCTTTTTCAGGATTAACTATGAAGTCAATAACTCCTCTTTACTCCAGCCATTTCTTCTGCTCCTCACTGAATTTTCTAGCCCATTTTTGCGTTAACTCTAAATAAACTGTAGGTTTATGAGGAAGGTAATCAAGATACACAGTTTCACCCCATGTCTTGGGGACGGCCTTTTCGATTTGCGTTCCTTCATGCCACTCATTGAATGAAGTTATAGAGATGAACTGTGGCCTTGCCTCCACGGCCGCATTAAAAGCATTCTCGTAATACTTCCCATTAATGCGGTTCCTTGTATTCTGGGAGTTCCAAGGCCTAATGCTAGTGTCGATATAACCTGGCCCTATACTTGGAATGAATACCATGTCATTATAATCACAGAAGGTTTTGATGGATCTCCAGTTGTGATGTGAGGAACCATACGTAAAGCCATTGGTCGCAAAATACGTGTAGAGTCCATCAAATCCAGCAGCCTGTATGTCTTTCTTATGCTTTTCTTCCACAAGAAGAGCAATGAAGATGCCATCATACGGTGTCCCTCTGATGGTCGATAAACCATTCGGCTTGAGCAGTTGTGCCCAAACATCTGGAGTTTGTAAATAGGAGTCATATATATAATACAGTGGAAGAAATTTGCCAGTGCTTGTTTTGTATCTATAAAAAGCAGGATGGTTTCCATACCTGTAAAATGTAATATATGTGTTATTAAACACAAATCTGTACATTGATCATTCATCACTGAGAATAACTACAGATTATTTAGATTAACTATAGAATAATTAGAGATTAATACCACTGCTTTTCTTATGGACAAAATAGCAAATACAATCTTTCTATTTTAAAGTCCACATGAAATGGGGGTTGCGATAGTCTTTTCTTACTTATTGTGATTTATATCTGAGTGAAACAGCTTCTTGAACAAGTAAAATTGTGGAATGGGACTGGGATTTTGTCCATCGGGAATTGATTGGGTCACTGGATGGTTGTGGTTTGCTATAGAAGGCATTAGCGCATGCCCCCTTTTTCAGCTGCGCTGTTTTTTTTTAAAATTCATTTTTCTCATAGGGATTTTAAAGTAGTCTTTGTTAAAGAGTTATAAGCCCTGAACCAAGCCAATCAGCAACAAGCCGAACCACAACACTACAAACTTTGATTTGAGGCAAAAAAGTTTTTGAAAATCAGACAAAAAGACAAAGGTACACGACTATGTACTTAACGGCTTTAGTGAGGGAAAGAACTACAATCCCATGAAGCATTGCGAACAGCAGAATCTAATTAAAAATGGAGAAATATAAAACTACTCATTTACAACTGTTTATTAAATGTATAAAAACATATTTTAAATGGTTAGTTCACCCAAAAATTAAAATTATGTCATTAATTACTCACCCTGATGATGTTCTACACCCATTCATCTTCAGAACACAAATTAAGATATTTTTGATGAAATCCAATGGCTCAGTGAGGCCTGCATAGCCAGCAATGACATTCCCTCTTTCAAGATCCATAAAGGTACTAAAAACATTTAAATCAGTTAATGTGAGTACAGTGGTTCAATCTTAATATTATAAAGCAAAGAGAATATTTTTTGTGTGCCCAAAAATACAAAATAATGAATTTTTAACAATATCTAGTGATGGCCGATTTCAAAACACTGCTTCAGAGCTTCACGAATCTTTTGTGTCGATTCAGTGATTCAGATCGCATATCAAACCGCCAAACTGCTGAAATCCACTGATTCGATTCGTAAAGCTCCGAAGCTTCATGAAGCAGTGTTTTGAAATCGGCGATCACTAGATATTGTTAAAAAGTCATTAATTTTGTTTTTTTGGTGCACAAAAACTATTCTCGTCACTTCATAACTTTAAGATTAAAGTTCTTAACTGAACTCACATGAAGTGATTTAAATATGTTTTTAGTACCTTTATGGATTTTGAGAGAGAAAGTACCATTGCTGGCGATGCAGGCCTCACTGAGCCATCGGATTTCATCAAAAATATCTTAATTTGTGTTCCGAAGATGAACTAAGGTCTTACGGTCTTATTTTCATTTCTGGGCGAACTAACACTAAGTTTATTGCAAAATGTTTATATATATATACAAACATTTCAGTATTTTGAGAGCTTTGAGAGATCGACTCGATTACGTCTTCCGCAGTGCTTGATGGGAGTGGGCGGAGCTAAAAAAGCTATTTTCTGATTGGTGTAATTTTCTGACAGCATCATGGGTAATGTACTGCCAGGAATTCCACTGTTAAACACAATTTTAAAAATAAGCTGGAATAATGCAGGCTGATGGCTTCAGCAGAAGCAAATACCATGTATTAACAACCTCGTAGCTCACAGTCTTTAAAGGTTTATATAATTTATAATTCAAAATCAATTTCCTTATGGAGAAAATAAATGAAGTTTTTACTTCCGGAACCCAGTTGTTGCGCTTGCTGTGATGTCATGTGAGTGACAGGTTGCCCCCGCCCTCACGCCAAAAAACGGAGAAATTTATGTTAACCTAGATTTATAAATGTTTTTACAATGAAAAAAGTATTTTTTTTGTAAGCTGATACTCTATAAATTTAATTAATGTTAAGAAATTATAAGTGTTATTTCTTTTGATTTTTAAAGGGTTAGTTCAACCAAAAATGAAAATTGTGTCACTCACCCTCATGTCGTTCCAGACCCGTGAGACCTTCGTTCATCTTCAGAACACAAATTAAGATATTTCATGATGAAATCTGAGAGCTTTCTGCCCCTCCAGAGACAGCTTCGCAACTGACACTTTGATGCTTCAGAAAGTTCATAAAGAGATCGTAAAACTAATCCATATGAATTAACTGGTTTAGTCCAGATTTTCTGAAGAGACTCGCTCGCTTTTTCTGATGAAAAGATTTAATTTAGGCTTTTACTCACACATGAAGGGACAGAAACCTCTCAAATTTCAATAAAAAGACCTTAATTTGTATTCCAAAGATGAATGAAGGTCTTACAGGTTTGGAACGACATGAGGGTGAGTAATTAATGACAGAATTTTAATTTCTGGGTGAACTAACCCTTTAAATAAATGAATAGCGAGAGCTGTATGAAAGACATCAAACGTACCTCTCTGTAATATATTTAATATTTTCACGCATATTCACATCATCTCGTCCTTTGTATGGTTCAATATGAAAAACAACCTGTTAGGGACAAAAAAAAAAAAATGCATGAGACACAAAAGCAAAAGCAAGAATATGAATTTCAAACCTTCATCTGTATCTACAGCACCTTCAACTGATATTTGTCAGCTGCATCCAGAATCAAAGGCAGCAAGTTATCGATTTCTTCACCATTGTCGTCCTTCATACTACGTGGATACCACGAAATTGCTAGAACACCTGAAGCAAAGCATACATTTAGTAGATGGATGGAGCAACTATAAATAAGAAATCATAATATGTGTTTCAAAGAGGCTTCTCACCAACAGCAGCTGTTCGGAGCTGTCGCATATGTTCCTCTAAAACTGTCGGATCTCTGGAGCTGTACGGACCCAGTGCAGGGTAGAAATTTGCCCCGATGTCATCAGGAGGCTGGTGTTGTCCTGTGGGATAACCTGAGGCCACTTTGGTGTCCCAGTGAGGTAAGAGTTGATGATTCCAGTGAACATACTTTCCATCAAACTGAGGGTTCCCATACCACACATAATAGAAAGCGTGCACATTGTAATTTGGTTCAGGGAAATCTTGCATTTTGTTCTTCAGGCTATCAGCTTTCTCTGCTTGTATCATCTGCGCAGGTTTCGCGGTTACAACAACCTTGGTATCTTTTTCCATTTCTCTTGGAGGTTCAATAAGTCTTAATGCAAACTGACTGCCAAAATTGTTATCCTCAGGGCTCAGAGACTTTAAGATGACTGTTATAATAAACACAACCAATGCTAAAGCGATAAGTGCAAAACATGATTTCCGCCTAAACCGTGCCATTACCCTGGAGGATGGTTAAAGTCCATTCCACCGAAGATGTTCAGTCAATGGTGGAACAAATATGTTTTAAAAAAAAAAAAAACTCTCAAGGTTCCTTCTTCATCTTTAGGCTTCTGCTGGAATAGCTGGAAAAAAAATCGAATTGAATTAAATAAGTAAACCCACTAAATAAATAGTTATTTTTTAATTTATTTAGAGAGTTAAATAACTATAAATAAATAAATAAATTATTACATTACAACTAATAATAATAAATAAACATGTTTAAATGAAACTCAGTCTGTAATAAGGTCAAGGCATCTTGTACACTTAAATTGCACAACTTTGATTTTGCAAATCATTAACTTTTAACCTATGCTCCGTTTTATACAGAGTATGCATGCAGTAAGCAATCTTTCTTCTATCAATTTATAGGTTATTCCTACATTGATTTGAAGGAACAGCATTTGTGAAAATCACTGTATTCATTTAAACACACTACAGGCAATATTAGTATGCTGAAAATGCATGGACATAATTGCTTTTAAATGACATTATTGCATTCAAAATAACAAATAAATGAATGAAAGCATAGATATTATTGCATTTAATTGGTTAAACTATCAAAAGAATCAACATAACACGGTTTCCATGACTAAAAAAAAAAAATCGACAATTTTTTGTTGCAAATCTTTCATATTTTTAGACCTAAAATGAACACTAAGGGTGAACACAAAATATAATAGAAAACAGATACATGGTACAGTTATTTAACACTGAAACATGTGTAACTGAGACTGAAACACACATTGTTATGCAGCGTCATACCTCTCTTGACAGACATCAAGTGACAAATCTTGTGTACAGAAAAAATCTTACACTTTAATCTAATACGGAAGTATCAGTGAACAGTATTTTCTTCTGTCCTGTTTATTCGGCAGTTTTAGATATACGTGAGTTTTACTGCAATCTACTGGACGGGAGGCGAATATATGACTCCTACTATGGAGAAGGCCGAACTCCTGAATAATAATTAGCTAGCGTTTATGTTCCTTGGCGAAAAGCCAGTCACGAAGCCTGATTAATATTCATGAGCTAAGCCTTCTCCATAGTAACAGTCGTAAATTCGTTGGCTGGAGAGCGGTGAAAATCAAGCCGGATTGCAATGGCAGCTGTCAGACGGCGGTTGATAGTAATCAGTCGTCTCATTCATTCGTTGTCTGTTTCAGTTTGGATCAACGAAGCTCAAATTTCCTTTCCTCTGCTGTGTTTTGCATTTTCCATGACATAATGAAAATGTGCGAAATGTCCTTCGGCAACTTAAATGTAATGTGCCACGTACTAAACAATAGGGTATATATTAAAAAAAAGGAATACAATAATAGAGTGTTGTGGTTTTAGCCCTAAATATAAGATTTTTTATTATTATTATTAATTAAACTTAAGCAGGTCGATATTTTGGTTTGAAATTTCGAGCTAATCACATTTTCAGTCGCAGCCACGAGGAGGCACTGTTTGCATTACAATAAAGTGGGTAGACTGGAGTAACGACAAGGCTGCATTAAGCATTGTTACATGTTTGTTCAGTTATCTGAATGTTTGCTTGAACGTTGATTGTTCATAATGTACACATGCATCATAAATGTACAAATACATTATGAAGTCCCACAATATTGCATTAATAAAATAAAATTTGGCTTACAATTAAAAAGATAAAGTTCTGGGTGTGCACACCTCAAATTAAAGGCGCAATCAATTCAAGCACAATTTCCATTTTTAAATCTAGCTTATTGGATTTAGATTATATAATATATATATATATATATATATAAATGGGTCATTGATGAATAAGGTTTTTAAAGGTGTAAAAAATACATAATGGAGATATAATTGATTTTGAAGTTTTATTAAGTGCTAACAATGAGATTGTGTTTTTTATAAATCAATTAGCACTGCTTTTGTAATTTTTTACAAGATGGATAAAATTTGTCACCAAAAAAGTAATTCGGTTTAACCAAAATTTTGGTTTTGCCGAATGACACTTTTGGTTTTGCCGAATGACACTTTTGGTTATACCGAAAGACGATTTTTCAAACAGTGCTAACAGCCTGATATCTAGCTATCTAGCAAAAGGACAATCAAACATTTTATATTTAGTACAAGTTTTTAAAATATTACAACATTTTCCATGTTTTATAGCGGTTGTACCGAATGACCTGATGTTTCGGGACATGTGTATGAGCAAGTGAAAACATGAATTTTTCAAATAGTTTAAAGAGAGTAAGTTACTTTGCTTCACGACCATGTGGACCTTTGCAGGTGTCTGAATGATGTCACATCCTGTCACATGATATTGACCGCATGACTTGATCCAAAATGGTCCCTTTATATTGGTTACTCCGAATGACATCAATGAAATTCATTTTTCTGGACATTCTTTCTCATAACAAAGCAACGACTTCTACGCATAATTTTAATACCATTTTGCACTGTTTATATATACTATATAATATATATACATAGCCTATATATATACTATTCATTGAACAACATTATTTAAATATATAGGATGTAAGTTAAATATAGCCTTACTATTAAATTATTAAATTTAACATACATTTACATTTATGCATTTGGCAGACGCTTTTATCCAAAGCGACTTACATTGCATTATACTATACATTTGTATCGGAGTATGCAATCCCTGGGATCGAACCCATGACCTTGGCATTGCTAGTGCCATGCTCTAACCACTGAGCTACAGGAAAGCTAGCCCAATTTGATTTGCTCAGAAACAAGTAATAGATTAATAAGACCAAAGATTGTCCATTTTAGGTGCCCAAAATGAATTATATCTCATGTTTAACCACTATAGGAGCCAGCGGCAAATCCCCGAAGCACTGGACGAAATTAAGCTGTTCTTGGCGGGTACACGAGCATTGAAAGGCCGCTGAGCTCGCATCTCCGAAAACGTCTAAACAACTTGTAAAATAGGCACTATGATTAAATATGAGTCATATATCTCAGGTCTGAACAACTACATTCTCGCCAAAAAGTTTGTGGTACAACAAGTGTAGAATTTGTAAAAATTACGGTGGATTTGCTCGGCCGCCATGACAATCGCTTCAATCGGAGTGATACAAACAGTGAAAAGGAGTGCTGTTATCACCAGAATATCGCACGGCTATCAGCCAAACAAATTTGAGAACCAGAAAGAACTGTAGTATAAATATATATAGGCTATACACACACTAACATCAATACTGAGCTGCTGTAGAAATCACAATCAATCTCTGGTGTTTGAAATGACTCAAACAAAGCTAGAAAGCAATCATCTCCCAAGTGCACCATGAACACTGACAGGTTCCACTGATGCTTTGTAAGGACGGATGCAAAGCTGAGGCATTTTTCGCATCTTAAGGTCTCCATTTTCAGCGATAAAGAGGACTTTGATGTCAGTGCCACTCTGCGCCTTTGAGAATCTGTCACAGTTATTTTTGAACCTAACAGTGAAATTATGGCTCGTTTGGATCAGAATCAAAGGAGAAGCAAGAGCCGTCTGCAACAACCCGATATAATTCATGTAATTGCTTGCCAGCTCCTTTGGGGTACAATGAGATTAAGTGCTGTTATGCTTACTCTGGCCTTGCTCTAATATCAATAAAACTCAATCTGTTTTTAAAGTATGAATAACCTGAACTGTGGTTGCAATTTTTGTTATCATATAGGCTACTGTTTTTTGTTTGTTTGTTTTGTTTTCAAAGAAGAAGTCACAAAGTGAGGGTTTCTTCAAATCAATGCTGCAGGTATAAGGTGTCAAAATCCCATTATCGGTGAAATCATTAGCACGCCAAATGCGTTATCCGCAGTGTGTAGCACTTCAGAAGGTGATTAATTTACAGGTGTGAAGATGTTAGCTAGATTCACAAATTGTAGAAACACTGAATGCCTCGCGCTATTTTATCTCTTTACTATGGGCGCATCGCCATGACGTCATCGCCCCAATGTCAACAATGTAGCAATTTAGAGGAGGCGCGTGCTGGAAATGCCACAATCAGCAAAGAGCAAAGCAAAAGCACGCGGTCTCGAATGTAATCCAACACAGACGGAGACACATCATTCCTCCTGCTTCAAAGAAACGCAACGCCGTACACGCTCCTCCAGCTGTTCACGACGCGCGAAGAAAGAGACCATGTGAAAGCGTCTTGCAGAATATCTTCGTGCAGGAACGAGTGAAAGTTTAGGTAAGTGTGGTACTGCTCATTACAGTTTATGTCTGTTTGGGTGTGAGAGTCTTGTCGACAGGAGTAAGTTGATTGCGGTACCAGAAGAGGCAATGTCTCAGCACGCAGAGAAAGCTTACGTCAACGTTTTCGGATACAGTCAGTCAGAGGGGCTGCTCTGACATTTTTAGGTCTGGAGGTTCGTGCTGCATTTAGTCACTAGGAGATGGCAGGTACAATTATGGGTTGGACCGACTGCGCTGACTGAGACAATAGGAAACAGTGATTCAGCAAGACGACATTTAATGCCATTTTGTGTGTTCATCTCTATCTATCTATAATCATACAAAGGCAAAATGTTGTGTTCATCACAATTTCCTTACTTAAAATAAAATGAACGTTGACTGAAATTTAAAATAATATTTTATTTCAGCTAGTTTTCAAGGCAAAACTTTAGCTCGATGTACTAAAACTGAAGTTAAAACTATATAGACATTTAAAAAAAAAAAAAAAACAATTAGGCGATACAGCTCAAAAAAATTATCACGATATAATGTTTCATATTGATCGGGATCGATAATTACTGAACAAATTGTAGTAGATTTTTTTTTTTTGAATTTAACCAATGCACTTTTAATTAAGGCAAACAACAAATAATTTTAAAAACAAAGCAAAATAAAATCTTATATTTTATATGAAGATTAAATAAGTGTTAAAGAAATTGCACAATTCTGGATAAATTGAGAAACTTTTTTTTGTTTGTTTCAAACCGAGATCACAATTCTGAATGACAACTAAACAAAATAACATGTAAAGAGGTTCTGACAAAATAGCAAGTGCTGCAGTCTATTTTAAATATATTTGAATTATTTAATTTAAAGAAAAATCTGTTTGGATGTATGATTCAATGACACGCTCATAAATGCTCTTGTTTCATTACTGGATGAATCAGTAGTGTATTTGAAAATCTGTTGAATGAAGATTCAACGTCAAATAAATTTTTTAACACACTTATCGCCACCTGGTGGTGAAACAATGTAATCGATAAATGAGTCATTTTCAGCGCGTTCAAGTTTATTTCAAAAGCTGATGATTTTGATCGTTAACATAGACATTACTATTTATATTTGAACTATAAACTTTTATCTCAGTACTTCTGTGATAACCTGAATATTTGTAACAGAAATAAAGATACTGTGTGATTGAAAGCACTGTTTGTGCAGCTGTTAATACCTAAATGACAACTGCTCTCTCAAGACGAACTTTGAAGTAGATCAACTGTAAGACGTAAGGAAACCATGAAACTGCCACACTGTCGAGCTGACGTGTCATTTTTTTTATTCACAATCTCCTCGTCGCCGGCAGGTACAGCACTCATTTTCTGATCTCACGTGGCGATTGCGCAACTGAACGCCACAGCAACGCGTCACTCGTAGCGCGTCTGTTTGCGATCCAGGGATGGAGCGAGCTTGAGTTGTTCATGCTACCGAACTTCATGTCTGTTTACATTTTAACGCATTTAAGTGAAACTATATCGAGAGTTACATCGAACATTTTTTCTATCGTTATCGATTAAGACGTACCGTCGTTATCGATACCGTTTTATCGCCCAGGAGAAATACAAACTCATTCAAAATATGAATAAAAACTATGATAGATACTATATATGTATAAAAGCTGACGGAAATCATAAACTATTATTATAAACTATGCTCAAATTTAGAGAAAACAGATTGAATATTTGATATCAAGTAAATCAAAATGCAGCCAAAGAGCTTTTTTTTTTTTAAGTGCACTTTAAATACAGCACATATTCAGACCTATAAAGTCAGAATATGTGCTGTATTTAAAGTGCACTAATGCTGACGTTTCTTAAACCATGAAATTACCTAGAAATTGTCATGTCTTTTAAATAGAGGTGTGATGACTTTGGGGGAAGTAAAGCTATAAAAGTCATCAACTGATAACCAAGGCATTGTTCAAATGCAAAATTAAATCAAGAAATAATAGACTTTATTGTTCCTTAAAGTTTCTTATATTATGATTTTTTTTCAATCTGGGGATGTTAAAACACATAATAAATTTTTGAGAAATTGCATCACTATATTACTGAAAGAAAAAGTGTGAGAGGGCATTGGTTGGAGGCTTTGTGAATCTTTACTATCAGCCTGCCAAAACAAGTGTGTGTTTGTTGCTTTCTTGAACTGTGCTTGTTTTAATACACGTATGCCACAGAATCTCTTCTGAAATCATCTATTCCTTAACTATTTATGAAACCAATTGCGTTGCACCACATAGACCCAGATTTGATGTGTTTTTGAATAAGCAGGGAGTGTATGAGATATGGGTGGATGTGTTTGTGGTTTACATCCTGTGAGATGAGATGTTCACAGGTCTTTGTGGTTGCAGCAAAGAGACTAGCTAATTTCCTGTGTTCGTTGTGGAAATTTTCGTCATATTCTAGAAGTATTCAGATTTATTATGATTTAACCACCTTTACTTTTTAATTTAGATTTGCATAGGGAAGCTTTATCTCTCTGACACATCTTTATTTAGAGCTGTGACCTTAGTGTGGTAATATCATAAGCATTCTTGGTCTTAATGTGATAATGAGATTCAACTACCAATTACTGATGTTCAGAGCTCTCAGGATCTTTATGACAGCAAAGATCTGGCTTATAGGACTTGAATCTGTTTTAGTGTTCTTCCTGATTTCTTTTTCCCTCAAAAGCCTTTGCAATTCCCATATGCAGTCTTTATAAGAAGTGTTAGAATCAATGGCCACAGCCTAATCAATGGCTCGTCTTCACTGTTGACTGTGCAGAAACCTCTCCTTAGTCATGTAACAGTGGTTTGTTCTTCTGATGAAAGCACCTGTTTTGTCAGCAGTTGTGGGTTTGTCGCTTATCACCGGTTGAGAAACAGATGCTATTTGTCTTCTGCTTGTGTTTGCAACATAACAGATGTTTCTTCATTGATTGATGTTTCTTCAAACTATTACAGACTGCTTCTGTAATGGTTTGATAAAGCAAACAGAACTCTGGTTCTGTGTCATGAAGTGCTTGAGTCACCCTATACATGACATTTATAGTGTTCAGCGGTGGAAGGTGACATATTTCTCAATGTAAAAGCTGCACTGTACACAGATCAGCATCTCAGATGCAACATATTTAGTTTTGAGAAGAAATAATCATACCCAAAATGACTCTCTATACAGTTATAAGGTGTTCTCAGTGTTTTTTGTGCATTGTATGGGGCTGCTAGGGTTTCTGAGTGGTTGTTAGATAGTTGGTGTCTGTCCCAATTCAATGTAAGTCAATGGGAAGTTTTAGCCTGTTTGTCTGATTGCTTTGAAAAGAAATAGCACACCTTTCCTCATTCACGATTTTAAAAACTCTAAGTATGAGCATTAATAATTGTTTTATTTGGCAAACACTAATATTAACAAACACAAAAAGCCCAGGAACTCCACTACTGTGTGTGCATGTCAATTTTATTCAATCTCTGCACCGTCAAATCACTGAATGATGTGTTCAGAGTTGTGTTTTTGCTCATTTAGTTTCAGTTCGGCTGACCGCGTGTATCGTTTTTCACCACAATATTGCTAAATCATTTGTATACCCCTTCTGTACCCAAACATATTGCGATTAAAGCAGTTCACAGCTAATAATGAAGTGCCTGGTCATGATATGATAATACTAATGCCTCTAATGCTCTTAAGGACCAAAGGGTGAAAAAAACAGAGAGCTTGGCCACAGCTGTCATTTATTAACTGAGTGGACTTGATGAACCCTTTGAGTACTGATACACTTCCTGTTGGACAGCTAGAGTAGTGTTAGTCTGAGAGATCGACTCAATCCAAGAGAATACAAACGCAGCTAATGGGGCCATTAAGAGATTTCCTGAGTGGTGAAGATTTCCTTAGTTATTTAAATTACACAGGATGGTCTAATATGGTAAAGTGTTATATGTTTGTGCAAATCATTTTACGCCTGTGTGACGATTTGTAAACCCGCTCAGATTTTACTATCTCCCATTAAAACAGTAGGTGACACAATGCAAATATAGTGTTGGTAACATAATCTAATAGGTAGCATTATTCGTCAGAACACTAGACTGCTTCACAAATGAGGGTCAGTTCTACGCTGGATTTGCACAAATGATTAACATGATGATACATGCTAGTTAATGAGTTGAATCAAATTAACTCCACAACAACAACAAAAATGTATCCACTAACCATTCAGAAACGTATCAGGTAAGGCCGAACACCGCTACTGACATTTTGGCTGCGTGAGATTCTCCAGTTTTGTTGTTGTTGAGCATCTGAAGCGTGAGCTGTTAAAGCTCTGCCCTCTTCTGGAAAGGGGGCCGGGAGCAGCAGCTCATTTGCATTTAAAGGGACACACACAAAAATGGCGTGTTTTTGCTTACACCCAAATAGGGGCATATTTGAAAAGAAATAACAAATGATCTGTGGGGTATTTTGAGCTGAAACTTCACAGACACGTTCTGGGGACACCAGAGACTTATATTACATCTTGTGAAAAGGGGCATTATAGGTTCTCTTAAAAAAGAAAAGAAAAAAAAAGTGTTTTATTTTTAACCTAATGGCGGTGTTTGATATGTTGGAGTGGGGGGAGGGTGGTTAGTAATGTAGAAAAATTTATAATATTTGTTACATTTTGCCTTTGTATTTTTTATTTGATTTTTTTATTTTCAAAGTTAATATTAGAAATATTAAAAATATCATCTATTTATTGTGGTTTTTGGGCTATTTGGGTGGGGGAGGGGGGTTAGTTATGTAGAAAAATTATAATATTTGCTACATTTGTCTGAAAATAAAGAGAACATACAAAAAAAATCAAACATTAGATATATTATAATACAAAACACAGACGTGTTCACTTGCAACACATTAAATAAATACTTTATATATTGAGTGATATAATGGAATGGAGTATATTCATATAGATCCATACACTGCATTCCAAATTATTATGCAAGTGACATATCAGTAAGATTTCAGTAGAATAAACATTTAGATTTTAGTTTTTCTAAGAAAATGTTTGTTTGTTTATTTATCCATGTCTTTTTAGATAACTGGTATCAATCTCAGACAAAATAATTTGCCAGATCTATGGAAACCCTACTTAGAGGTTGTTCCACATTATTAAGCAAGTCACAGTTCTCATGCAATATGGGGAGGAAGAAAGATCTTTCTGAAGATGAAAAGCATGAAATGGTGCAATGTTGTGCAAAAGGCATGAAAACAACTAATATTTTGTGAAAACTGAATGGAGATTATCAAATTATCATAAGATTTGTGAGTGATTAGAGCACAGCAGAACTCGGTCAGATAAAGGCTTATTAATGAAAGTTCCTGTCAAAAAAAATAATTTTTTTAAAAGGGCAGCTATAAAAAAGCCAGTGTTGAGCAGCAAACAGGTATTTGATGCTGCTGGTGCCTCTGGAGTCTCAAGAAGCTCTCCATGCAGGCTGGCAGTTGCGCGTAAAGATGCATTTTAGCCACCATTAACCAATCCTCACAAAGAGAAACATTTATAGTGGGTGTAAAAATACATGAAGACTCATTTTTTAAATAGTTTTATTCATTGACTAATGCTGCACTACAATAGATGGTCTAAACGGATGGATTTCTGGATGGTTGGTGAATGGCCACCACGTTCCAACAAGACTGCGATGTCAGCAAGGAGTTAGAGGGTGATGATTTGGGCTGGAATATTGGGAAATGAGATGGAAGGTCCCTTTAGGGTCTCTGAGGGTATTAAAATGACTTTTGCAAGATATGTGGAGTTCATAACTGGCTATTTTCAGCTATGATATAAAAAAGAGGATAGTGCCTTCTGAAATACAATGCACTATGCACTATCCCATGCTGCAAAAATACACCACAGCAATAAAACTGTTTGAAAATGTATTTCTACACCCACTGTAAATGTTTCTCTTTGTGAGGATTGGTTAGTGATGGCTGAAATGCATCTTTACGCACAACTGCCAGCCTGCATGGAGAGCTTCTTGAGACTCCAGAGACACCAGCAGCTTCAAATACCTGTTTGCTGCTCAACACTGGCTTTTTTTATAGCTGCCCTTTTAATACAATACATTTTTTTTGACAGGAACTTTCATTAATAAGCCTTTATCTGACCGAGTTCTGCTGTGCTCTAAATCACTCACAAATCTTATGATGATTCGATAATCTCCATTCAGTTTCACAAAATATTAGTTGTTTTCATGCCTTTTGCACAACATTGCACCATTTCATGCTTTTCATCTTCAGAAACATCTTTCTTCCTCTCCATATTGCATGAGAACTGTGACTTGCTTAATAATGTGGAACAACCTCTAAGTAGGGTTTCCATAGACTTAAGTAGATCTGGCAAATTATTTTGTCTGAGATTGATACAAGTTTTCTAAAAAGACATGGATAAATAAACAAACATACATTTTCTTAGAAAAACTAAAATCTAAATGTTCTACTGAAACCTTACTGATGTGTCACTTGCATAATAGGATTTGGAACGCGGTGTAATTTATTCTTAACATGGTGCAGAAGTGTCATAATAGTGGTGCAGAATAATAGTCGCTAGAGTAATGTTTCTTTACGAGATGTTTTTGCATATTTGACAAAAGATTCCCAAAACGGTTCTATGTGTTACCAAGCATTTTATGAAATTATGCATATCTCAGCCATTGCAGCTTCAGTCTGCAAATCCAAATGCATAGCCTCAAGATGCATTCATGCTGAAGTAGCAAGCACAAATCTCCAGCTACACCCCCATCTGATCTCTATTATTTCTTTGAATATAAGTGTCACGATGCTTACCGCTGCGTTTTTTTTTTTTTTTTGTATTTTACCGGAATCTTCCGCTTTGACAGACAGATGAAACAGGAGTTGTGACTCTTATCCTCTGTTTGAAGTAGGTCATCAGCTGACTTAGGTTAAAGTAACACAGCTGAATATGAATGCAGGAAACCAGCTGCATAGTAAGCAGTAAACATGCATGGTTTTCAGTATGACATGTGGGTTGCACTTAACCTGATAAACTCTTTGATTGTGCTCTTTATGACGTGCGGTTCATATCGTTCTTACTAGTTTTTATAGTACTTCAGTTAAGGTACAAGATGCTATACTGTATTGTGAATGGATTCACGGCTAAGTGACATTGTTAAGCACAATGTGCAGCTGTATTGAAAAATCAACTTCCAGGATGGGGACTATCCATTTCATAATGTGTAATTTGATCATGAATATCCTAGATTTCACTGAATTTTGTTACCTCTTTTGTTGCTATCTTTTGCTTTGACTGGCTTGAGTGGTCCAGTTATACTCTCGCTGCAGACAGAGGAAACATACCTCAGGCGAGATGTGATGTCAGTGGTTCAGCTGAAATAAGAGAGGAGAAGATGACATCCTAGAAAATGGAGTGACAGAAAAGAAAGGTCATTCCCAGTGGATTGATATACGTGTGCTTTTTTTTTTTAGGAAAGATCTATTGAAATGACAACAGTGAGCTTCAGCTCAACTTGAGGGCGATAATTCTAATGTCATCGTAATATTGTTTCAGCAGTTTAAGAAGCACAACTGAGTCCTGGAAACATGGACGCAGAAATTGTAATAATAGCGGAATTGCTCATGACTTAAGGCCTTAATTAATCTAGTAGTTTTGCCCAATTAATGACCAAAGCATGACTGTACAAAAAAGGAAATAAATCAAAAGTCAGTACATTTTAGGACACTATACTTAACATGGTTCATGGTATCGTTCATGCAAACCTTTTTGCCTTGTCACATGTCATTAATTTATGGAAGCTTCTTTCCACTACGGAATAATAAAATGTAAAAGATAATTGCATCTTTTTTATCTTACTTTTTTTTCTATCAATCGTATATATTTCACAATTCTGACTTTGTGTTTTGCAATTGTGAGTTTACATCTCGCAATTTTGACTTTTTTTCTCATAATTCTGACTTTTTTTTCTATCAATCGTATATATATTTCGCAATTCTGTCTTTTTTTTCTTCCAATTGCGAGTGTATATCTCGCAATTCTGACTTCTTTTCTCACTATTGCAGGGTTACATCTCACAATTTTGACATTTTTCTCAGAATTCTGACTTTTTTTTCTCGTAAATGTTTATATTTCCCAATTCTGACTTTTTATCTTCCAATTGCGAGTTTATATCTCGCAATTCTGACTTCTTTTCTCACAATTGCAAGTTTACATCTCGCAATTTTTGACTTTTTTTCTTATTTTTTTCTCTCAACCATAATATTTCGCAATTGTGACTTTTTGTCTTCCAATTGCGAGTTTATATTTCGCAAGGTTACATCTCACAATTTTGTCTTTTTTCCTCACAATTTTGACTTTTTTTTTTTTTCTCTCCATCATAAATATTTTGCAATTCTGACTTTTTATCTTGCAATTGTGATTAATATCTTGCAATTCTGACTTTTCTCACAATTGTTTATTTCGCAATTCTGACTTTTTGTCTTGCGGTTGCGAGTTTATATCTCGCTATTCTGACTTCTTTTCTCAGAATTGTGAGATATAAACATGCAATTGCGAGTTATAAAGTCCAATTCTGAGGAAAACAAGACACTTTTTTTCCTCAAAATCACAAGTTTATATCTCACAATTCTGACTTTATAACGCACAATTGTGTTTATATCTCTGAGAAAAAGTTAAAATTGCCAGAAGTAAACTCACAATTGCGAGAAAAAAAGTCACAATTACCTTTTTTATTTTGTATTCAGTGGCGGAAACAAGCTTCCATATTTCTCAAAAGTTTGTTGTTTTGACATGCCTTTTGCAAGTGTCTAGGTTGTCTTACATGGATAAATAGTAGTAAACTGTCTTCAAATATGTGTTTTTGATCCTCGTCAAATTTGTAGAGCATGAGGAAATTTTAATGAGCGCTTAAACCTTTCAGCATTCGCTTTTTGTTTTTTTGTTTTTGCATTCCTTCTTTTTGATGTTTCATGATGAGTTTGTGAGATCACAGCAGAATTAAATCTTCAAAGCTTTTCAATGTTTCCTAGTTGATTGTTAATAATGTCTCCTGAGCTATTTGAACCCACAGTACTTGTGTGATACTTGTGTGAGATGTGTGATATTTTACTGTAGTGAGCAAATCAGGTGCAACCTGCTGGCTGAACCATCAGTCACCCTCAGATGGTTACTGCCTCCCATGCTGGCCTCAATTACCATCTGTTTAGAAAGGATGTCCAGGACATGGTCATGCTGACATCCCATCTACACTACATGCGAGTGACATGACGTGACAAAACTAGCATGCTCCAGTTACATGCAAGTCGTGTGAAGTCAAACTTCAAAAGCGCAGTCTAGGCAGCTGTGTTGATAAAATCTGGAGTGTTCTAGTTTTGTTGTGTTGTCAAGCATTGCTCATAGTGTAGATAAGTTCCAATAGGAAACAATAAAAAAAAGGTCTGCTTTCTTAATCTCTTCACTTAAGTAGCTGAAAATTTAAGCCACATTGTCAATAGTGCAGTGTATTTGATGTCTTTTTGTGTGTTTTGCAATTAAGTTTCCAGTAACACTTTACAATAAGGTCCATTTATTAATGTTAGTAGTTACCTACATTAGTAAACATGAAATAATAATGAAAAATACTTATCGTTTTCTTGATTTACAGCAAGTAGGCAAGGCAAGTTTATTTATATAGCACATTTCCTACACAATGGTAATTCAAAGTGCTTTACATGAAAAGGAAACAAATGCATAAGGATAAAAATGGAATGCATAGGAGATAAAAGTAACAAAAAAGCAGAGAATACTCCTATCTGAAGGGTTAGAGAGTTTCAATCAGAATATTTGTTCTATGTATTTATTTAATTTTTTTTGTCTCTTCCCCATATTGGCTGTCTTTCTCTGTGGTTTTCTCTCGACGACTAAATAATCTGTTGGACGTCTCCAATAAGATCCGATTTTTCACCTAAAATCGGCCAGGAAAAGCTCTAGGACTGACCCTCCAGTCCGCACTCAGTTAATTTGGTCCTTGACCACAGGTTCACTCAGACCCACTACTCTCACCACGCGGTTTCAATTTTCTTTTTATCAAAGAAATCTCTTTACCACAATGGCTTTTTTCCATTTTTCCCAAATTACTAGTATAATTTTCGAAATAATTTATTATTTTTCTCTTACTCTCTGACTTCCACATGATGGTTGTTGTCTGTGGTTATTTCTCTAGGACTGCCCTCAGTCTGCGCTCATTAAATTTGGTCCCCGACCTCGGGTTCACTCAAACCCACTACTCTCTCCCACATTAGTCACCACAGAGTTTCAACCATCATGGATCACTCTTACCAGAGAAATTTGAAGAATTTAAAATGCATTAAAACAGTCATGAATAAAAAGAGGATGCATGAAAGATTGATATAGAATGTATTAAAAACTGTTAAAAAATGAAAAAAATATAGTAGAAACAAGAAAAAGAATTAAAAGAGTACATATAAAATAAAGTGCAATCAGTTTGGACGTAGCACAGTGCTCATTCAGTAAATGCACAGCTAAGCAGATGCGTTTTGAGTCTGGATTCGAATGTGACTACTGTTGGAGCACATCTGATCTCTTCTGGAAGCTGGTTCCAGCTGCGGCTGGCATAATAGCTAAAAGCAGACTCCCCTTGTTTAGAGCGAACCCTTGGTATTTCTAACTGATGTGATCCTATTGATCTGAGTGAGTACCATGTTTTACCATGACTAATATCTATCTATCTAGTTTACTGCAGTGTGCAACAAGTGTGACGCACGTAGTAACGTTATAACATCATTTTCAACACGCTCAAATGTGAAGAGTGCTGCTTTTCCACACATACTCATGACCGGAAGAAGCGGAAGCGGCGACTGTGGCATAATAAAAGTTCTGCTCTCGAGACGTGTGTCATGCTCGTCTCTCATTGGCAATCGCTGCAGCGATTCAGCTCCCACAACATTCGGCCCTGCTCTGCTTCATACTACAGTAACGTTAATAATCTCATCCATGAACATCATTTCTGCCCGAGTCCCATCCCGATTCTTTTCCACCGGCTGTGAGGTGAAGATGACATCTCCCAAGAATCCGCACTCAATCTCGGCGTCATCTAGCTGCGACTTTCTTTTTAAATAGGCGACCTCTAGTGGCGAAAAACTACATAGTGTGCCTTTAATAGTGTCTTTTAAACTGATTTAAACTTAAATTGCAAAAATGTAATTTTAGCTAACTTTGATTAATTACATAAAAGCTGTTTAAACTGTCTCATTGAATAAATTGATTCAATTTTGCCTTGTCGCTCAATTTTTTTTAAACATTCAAAAGTTTGGGGTCAGTAAAATTTCCAAAAGGTTTAAAAAAATATTAACTTGTATTCAGCAAAGTACACAAAATTATTTTCATGATTTATCACGACATTTCTTCTTTTGTCAAATCAACTTGGATAATTAATGTGGTTCAGATAACATAATATTTTGAGTTTCTGTTGATTAAAATAATCGCCTTCATTGTATTAACTCAAATTTAAAATTTTGAATTAACTCAATTTTAAGGCAACCAGGTAACTTACTTTTTTTTTTTCAAGTTAAACCAACAATTTATTTTTATTTTTATTTTTTTACAGTGTATTAATACTTTTTTATCACTAAATTGATCAAAAGTTACACTAAAGACATAGTGCTACAAAAGATTTCTATTTCAAATAAATGCTGTTCTTTTAAACTTTCTATTTTATCTAAGAATCCTGAAAAAATATGATCAGGATTTCCACAAAAATATCGAGAACCACAACTGTTTTGATGATAATAGGAAATACATTTTAAATAAAATGTATTAAAATAGAAAACGGTTAAATTGTATTAATATTTCACAATATTACTGTTTACTATAAATAAATGCAGCATTAATGAGCATACTTCTTTTTATGAAAACATTTAAAAAAACTAACTCTTTGAACAATATATACTTTAAGTAAATTTAATTATTTTAACTGGAGTTGTATTGTATTTGAGATCACCATAGGATTAAGAGAACCCTTTTATGCCATTTAACAGCAAATAAATAGATATTGAATATTGACTGAGCTCTTAAATAAATGTTATTTCTTTCTAGCTTTCTAAGTAGTTCTGACTCTCTGTTCTAATTGTATGATTGTATCACATTTGAAGCCACTGTAAACTGTTAGCAGTTAATGTGCCTAACACCCCTTATTTATGGTAAATTTATTGTAATGTCTCTTGTGACTCATTAATTTAGTTTAAAATAATATGTTTTAATGCCTAGCTCATGACCATCTGCTTATTGTATTATGTACTGCTTGTACTGAAGTATGTTTATCCACCTCACTGTGAGCTTCTGTATATTTATAGCCAGCTTGCTGTGTTTTTGTGTCACGGTTGTCTCTGCCCATATTAAAGACAGTTATGAGTCACTTCTCACTTCAGTCTGGGAAATCATGATTCATTCAAGCTCTGTTTCAGCAACCAGTGCTCAAAATACTCTAGCATGGAGTCACCCCCTATCTTTACACTGAAAAGCCTTCTTAGGAATGCCCTGATTGACTTGAGGAGTGATATTTCAGCTGTTAAGCTATAACACCTGATTGTCTTTTAATGAACAACTATATTTTGCATAACTGTAATTAATTTAAATAGGTCTATGTGAACTGGCACAAGTGCATTTACTCTAGATTGACTATAATAAGGACTTTTCATTGACATTTTGTGTCCAACTTGTATCGGGAACTGAAGCAGGCTAGATGTGAATGTAGTCATGAATGCATTGTGGGACATTTCCCATGGAGTATCAAAAAATTGCTTGCATTTTTTCAATGAGATCCATTTTTTTGTTCACGTCCTTTATACTGGCTTGTGAATATGAGAGTGACCCTCTGAAAGAGAGACAGCTAACCTTATTTTGAGCACAATAGTTCATTGTTGAAACTAATGATGTCATTGTTAAATTTCCTGCTGGAAAATCCCCCCAAGATGAGCTCTTATCTGAGGTGTGTTGTGTCATTTTGTTTGGTTCTGTGTGGTTTTCTCTCCTGACCTGTATGCTTAAAAGCATCAGCCAACAGGCAGCACCGGATCTCTGCTCCTGCCACGTCCTGCAACAGAAACCATGAGCTCATGGAGTCTGCAGATAGTGTTTAGCCTATATATTTTACGAGGATATGCTCAAGTATTCATCAACTGTTCTCAGCACGAGAGCATCAGACAGGTGTAGAGTTCATGTGTAGGTCAATGACAGCTCTCTAAAGATGAGATACAGTGGTGTGGTGTAATGGTTAACTGAAAGGTGGTAGGTAGGTACTCTACAAACTTGTGTATAATTATATTTTATATAGTACTATATTTATATATTGTTTACTGTATTTAATGGGTAGATTTTTGTATAGTGTTTGTGAAGAGTAAAAATCCCCATCCATATATCAAAGACTATTAGCTGAAATGCAAATGGTAATCCAGCCTGATTTTGAAAAATAATTTGGGCAAAAAATCCTTACTCAATAATTGTCATGGAAATTTCTAAAGAACATTTAAATTATGTTTAAAGTTACTGACGGACAGTGTCTCTTTTTTTCACATGTTAAACCATCTCACAATCAAATTTTTTTTTTTTTTTTACAAGACAGCACTCTTGTTATTCTCTGAAAGCTCTTCAGTGGTTGGAACTGAAAGAAGAGCCGCTGTAATCAGGTCAGTATGAAATTAGGCCAGGCTTCTCTTGGTGGTCATAACGGCTATATTACCCCCTGAAGTAGGAGGCCTTGAATTATATGTACTTTTTAATTAATGTCTTGCTGATTGTGTGGAAAATGGGGTCGCCGTGTTTGTGCTGTGTAATCAATTATTTAATGTTTTTACATGTGGGATCTAATGGACTTCTTTTCTTGAACTTAATTTTTGTTGAGTTTAAATTGGAAACACTACAGCACACTGAACAAACCTTAAGTATTAAACCATTGCCTGTTCTATTTGTGCTATGGAATGATGTGCTATGGAAGTCATGCAGCTTGCTGATGAGAGGTCTGATGTTACTTTTCGGAGTAATCAGACTTACGGTTTCGTCTGGAGGGCGATTAAAACATTTCCATGAACTTATATTGAAGCATAGGAATCTGAGCTATAGCTATATGGATTAGAATATCCAGACTTGTGGGTGGGTTCTTTTGTGAACCAATAAGCAACCACCCAGAACACCCTACACTCTAAAAAATGCTGGGTTGAAAATAGACAAACCCAGCGATTGGGTTAAATGTTTGCCCAGCCTCACTCTAAAAAATGCTGGGTTAAAAACAACCCAAGTTGGGTTGAAAATGAACTAGTGCTGGGTAGTTTTCTTTAACTCAATTATTGTTTTGAAATTACTGTATTGCTTGTTTAAAATAGGCTCATCTTCTTTTGAGCCCAACCGCTGAGTTAAAACAACCCGATCGCTGAGTTTATCCATTTTCAACCATGAGTTGTTTTTAACCCAGCATTTTTTAGAGTGTAGAAGTGTAGAAACAACATAGCAATGTGCTTAAAAACGTCCAGAACTCACTAACATTGTGGTGGCATGTTTTACACCACTCACATTTTCTTCAGAAAATGTAAAATGTACACTCTAAAAAATGCTGGCTTAAAAACAACCCAAGTTGGGTTGAAAATGGACAAACTCAGCAATTGGGTTGTTTTAGCCCAGTGTTTGGGTTAAATGTTTAATCAACATGCTGGGCAGTTTCATTTAACTCAACTATTGTCTAAAAAATTACTAAATGGATGGCTTAAAATTAACCCAAAATAGGTTGGAAATAAAAAATCAGACACAATTACTAGAGGCAACAATAATAATAAAAAGGTGAACATTTATTAATAAGCAATTTAATCAATGTTTATTGTTTAATTATTATTCATTAAACTTAATAATAAATGTTAATTTCCAACATACTTTGGGTTCATTTTAAGCAAGCAATACAGTCCTTTTTAAACAATAGTTTTAAAATACCCAGCAGGTTGGGCAAACATTTAACCCAACTGCTGGCTAAAAATAACCCATTCGCTGGGTTAAAACAACCCAGTTGCTGGGTTTGTCCATAGGCTTCCGTTTTTAACTAAGCAATTTTTAGAGTGTAGTTTTTGAAAATAATTGTGCTGTAAATGTCTAAAGTCTGTATGTAAATAAATTAAGCTTAATTATTCAGAATTATACATTTTAGATTTACATTTTATCTGATTACTGTTTGTTCCTACAGTGTGTACATGCTCATTACAGTCTCTTTTCCATCAAAGAAATTGTTACTCCTCATTATAAAGCCATATTGGATTTGGCAGTGGATCTAGGCCGGGGAATTAGGGGCTTAATAAATTAGGGAGACTGCAAGGCTGGTCAACATTGTGGACATTTAAAAAAAAAAAATGCTTTCTAATTATATTTCCATTCAGTCCTGGAGGAATAGAAACAGAATAGGCTCTGTAGTAGAGACCACAACGATCTGTTTCCACAGCGACCAGTTAAGCCTAGTTTTGCACTTGAATGAGTTTTCAGTGTATCACTTTTCTCAGAGTAATTTGTCTTTTGATAACATATTTCATTGTACTGTTCGTGCAGCACTCACAGTACACCATACTTTGAGCTCCATTGTGAAGATGCTCATCTGCATTATGGTCATGGTTGTCTGACATAGTCATGCATCAGTGTCGATGATGAAACATTCTGTAATTCCCTGTGTTTATTTGCATGGTATTTTTGCTTTTCAGAGCGGTATCTCTGAATGAATTGACATGGTGGTGATGTCTCATTAGTGTGGGCAAAGCAAGCGAATGACAGCTGCTATCAGACATTTCTCTGTCAGTGCGAGTGGCTCTGTATGTGATTTATTGGGAAATGTGTTAATGATTCACGAGCTGATGCTGAGAAATGTGTTGTGATATATTCTGTGTTAGAGTGAGCAATTGTGATTCAACAGCTCATCTTCACTAGACTGGTTCAAAATAATTGGAATACCCCCCTTCCTAGTTCCTCCTTTCGACTTTTCAATACCTCTAGGAATTAACTAAATAAAGTGGGGTAACAGAGAGAAACCATATCTGGTGTTGTAGAATCACTAAATAAATCCGGATCAGGTCTTCTATCATCCTTAAGAGGTTTATTTTGCATTAATAACAGGCTGACTAAATATTCCCACTTATGACATGACTGTTTATCAAATAAACATTGTTGAAATAAATTGAAATAAACAGTGTTATTGAAATTCTAGTATTGTCTTACAGATTAGCTTTCACTTAGAAAAGAGAATAAATAGTACAATATTATTGTATTAATAATTTCACAATATAAATTTAGATATAAATTAATCTGCAATCCAAGTTTATTATTTGGATTAGTTTTCTAACATAACTAATGTAATATTATATGTAATAACTAATAACCATCATTAAAAGGTTTATGCTCACCATATAATCAACATTAAAGGATTTGTTCACTTTAAAATGAAAATTAGCCCAAGCTTTACTCACCCTCAAGCCATCCTAGGTGTATATGACTTTCTTCTTTCTGATGAACACAATCGGAGGTATATTTATAAATATCCTGACTCATGGATGCACTCAAGAAAGTGCATCCATCGTAAATGGATCCCACATGGCTTTGGGGGGTAAATAAAGGCCTTCTGAAGCGAAGCGATGCATTTGTGTTGTGTCAGTTAGTTTTTCGTAAGTTGAATATAGAAGGTGTAGGATGTAGCGTAAGCGCTTTGAACTACGAGAGGTGTTACACTTTCTTCCTAAGTTAAATACAGAAGGCGGTCTGGCGGAAGATGGATATTTTACTTTATAACTTGTTAAATATGGATATTTCCGGTTGTGTTCATCAGAAAGAAGAAAGCCATATACACCTAGGATGGCTTGAGGGTGAGTAAATCTTGGGGTAATTTTCATTTTAAAGTGAACTAATCCTTTAATACTGGAATTTATAAAATGATTATATATAGACTACCATTAAAAAGTTTGGGGTCAGTAAGATTTTTTTTGTTGTTGTTGAAAGAAATTTATATTTGTTTAACAAAGATGCATTAAATTGATCAAAAGTGACATAAAATTTACATTTTATACACTTCAAAATTTCCTGTAAATCAATTTACCTCAATGGTGTTTGGATCTGGTTATTTGGGAGGCCACAGAAGACATTTGATTTCAAGTTGGTGTGTATGAAACCTTTTTCTTTTCTTTTTTTTTCTTTAGCAATGGCGGTGTTATTATCTTGAAAATAGGAACAGCGGGAATAGTGCAACAGAGGCTACTACTATTGCAACCTGGTCTTGCAAAATAGGCTCATATTCTTTTGCCATTTATATGGCCATGCAGAGCCATCATTAGACTCCCTTGAGATGGTTACCCATACTATCATAGATTCACAATTTTTACTTGTTGGCAACATATTTTTGGCTTTCTGTGTAGCAACTGAAAGCTGTAAAGTAATCAGATATCCTTATCTATGAGCTACAGTGTCCTTGTTTGACATATTATGTCATTATTTTTGAGCTTGCTAAAACATTTACTGTTTGATATGGCCTCTTTGAAAGTCTATTAGCTGTCTTGTGTTTCTTTGCGAATTCACATTTCAAAGTTCTAAGAATTATCAGTCCACTTTTGGAGCTGACACATGCTGCTAATTGGTCATCAGCCTGATTTGAGACATCTGTGCACTTGCATCAGCAATTGTGATAGAATTATCTAAGTGTGTTTGTGTGCGTTTGCTTTCATCAAATGTGCAATATGTAATTTTTGAAACCTAGATAATGTGGAGAAGTCAAGTAACCCTGTTTTATAAATGCATCTTGTTGGTTTGCTTTCGTCCCCAGGCTCTGAGCAAGGAATGTCTACGGAGAAGCCTGAAGCTCCCATGTATGTGTATGAGTCGACGGTGCATTGTGCCAACATCCTCCTGTGCCTGAATGAACAGCGGAAGCAGGACGTCCTGTGTGATGTGACAGTACTGGTGGAGGGGAGGGAGATCCGTGCCCACAAGGCAGTGCTGGCAGCTTGTAGCCAGTATTTCTCCCTGCTGCTCAGGGGCCAGACGGAGCATGAGCCGGTCATCAGCCTGCCACAGAAGGTGAGTGTCCTCATTTGGCAGAGGTACAGAATCGGAATACATTAACAGCCTGCAAGGATACACCTAAATTACCTGTGCTGACGATTTTTAGCAGAGATAATCGGCATTTTCTGATAACCTTGTCCACCTGGATGAAAATTAAAAGACCTATTCATAAGACAATACATTTTATGTTTTAAAATATTTATAATTTTAGAATTTTGAGTGAATTTTGTGTATCCATTGTCATTGAAGATATTAGGTCATTTTAAAATACCCAGGCCTCAAAAAGTCTTGAAATGCAAGACCTCAAAATATCTTGAAATTTCTATAGTGAATATACACTA